>JAJLZY010000213.1:0-20957 GCA_030564885.1 Metschnikowia kofuensis (nom. inval.)
GTGTTCAACTTGGGTGCTGCTTTGCAAACTGCCTCCGAAAACATTCCTCTTCTTTTGGCCGGCAGAGTGATTGCCGGTTTTGGAGTTGGTTTGATCTCGTCTACTATTCCGTTGTACCAATCCGAGGCGCTTCCTAAGTGGATTAGAGGTGCTGTCGTCTCTTGTTACCAATGGGCTATCACCATTGGTATTTTCTTGGCCGCCGTCATTAACCAGGGAACTCACAAGATCAACAGCTCTGCTTCTTACAGAATTCCATTGGGTATCCAGATTTTCTGGGGTCTCTTGTTGGGTGTTGGTATGATTTTCTTGCCCGAGACTCCTAGATTCTACATTTCTAAGGGCAAGCACGCCAAGGCCGCTCGTTCGTTGTCCAGATTGAGAAAGCTTCCAGAGGACCACCCAGAGTTGTTGGAAGAGTTGGAAGACATCCAAGCTGCCCACGAATTCGAGACTGTGCACGGAAAATCTTCATGGATGCAAGTTTTCTCCACCAAGAACCACCAATTGAAGAAATTGTTGACTGGTGTCGGTTTGCAGGCTTTCCAACAATTGACTGGTGTTAACTTCATCTTCTACTTTGGTACTACTTTCTTCTCCAGCGTTGGCTTGGACGGTTTCACCACTTCGTTGGCCACCAACATTGTCAATGTCGGCTCTACTATCCCAGGTATCTTGGGTGTTGAAATCTTCGGCAGAAGAAAAGTGTTGTTGACTGGTGCTGCCGGTATGTGTCTTTCTCAGTTCATTGTTGCCATTGTTGGTGTTGCGACCGACTCGAAAGCTGCCAACCAGGTTCTCATTGCCTTCTGCTGTATCTTCATTGCCTTCTTTGCCGCCACCTGGGGTCCTACCGCCTGGGTTGTCTGTGGTGAGATTTTCCCATTGAGAACCAGAGCAAAGTCGATTGCTATGTGTACTGCCTCCAACTGGTTGTTGAACTGGGCCATTGCTTACTCCACTCCATACATGGTTGACGCCGACAAGGGTAACTTGGGCACCAATGTCTTTTTCATCTGGGGCGGATGCAACTTGTTGTGTCTTGTTTTCGCGTACTTCATGATCTACGAGACCAAGGGTCTTTCTTTGGAACAGGTGGACGAGCTTTACGAGAGCGTACCAAGTGCCAGAAAGTCGATGACCTTTGTTCCAAGCGCACACGCTTTCAGAGACACCAGCGAGGTCGACCATGCCACTCCAGACAACTTCAACATGAAGTCCGAGGCCTTCTCCGTCGAGAACGTTTCTGTTTAAACAGCCCTTCACAACTAAAGCTGGGGTATCCTGGCGATATCCCCATATATACGAAAGACACGAAACTAATTATTAGAATCATGAATACACAATCATTGAAGAATAGCGCACTCTGTAGAAGTTATGATTTGAAGACTTGATGCGGGAAGAACTTCGTATGCTCGAAAATGCGTTCTAGATTTCGGCACTCGACCTAGCATGACAAGCTGTAGTTCCCAGAACTCCATACGAATGAACCTTCTTCCCGAGCGCGGCTTCAAGGTATCTATGAATTATGCTTTTGAGTGTTGAAGCATGGAACGATCCATTAGTCTAGCGCATCAAACTGACAGTGATATCTCATAGAAAGAAATCGTTTCTTCCCTCCCTGTAAACATGGTTCTCGAATACAACCAACCTTTGTTAGAATATATCCTTTGTCTCCCATCCCTTCAGATCGAAATTCCAAGTACAGACTCGACTTGGGAATTTCAAAAGGTTTTTACTGAAAGAATGGGGTTGTTTACTTCTGCTAATAAACCATGGGTTCATACGACCGCTTCCATCCGAGTGAGACTCCTAGTCAACCTTACTTCCCACTTTCGAGGCGAGATATAACTATGGAGCTCACGTCAGATGAGGCAGGTAGCCATGAGACTCAGCAAAGTTAATCTTTCCCAATATTGTTTTGTTCTACTCTTTATTCTGACTTATTTCTTTTTTATCTCATGCACAATCGTCCAATTCGTGTTTTGAACAGTTTTCACGTGATGAAAAATGGTCCGATATCCAAAAGCCCTGCCCCTCCCCGCACGCGAATAGCCTCAAAGCGACTTGACCTTAGTTGGTTGATAACAGATAACTACATTCCTGAACATCCCGCCGGCCCTCATTTCCGAGCACGTGACTCCCCCAGCTTTCTCTCAAGTCCCGAGGCAAACTCACTTTGAACAAAACGGGTCTCTTCAATATCCATAGCCTTCCTTTAAAAACATGCTTCGAATCCAAATTTTCTTGCTACCGATTTTTCTATTATTTTCGCTAGTGCCTGCCCTCTCGCTGGCTGAAAGCACGCCTCATGGCAGCCCCCTGCTGATTCCGAATGGCCCTAATCCTCAAAGCCCTCTAGAAACAATAATAGACTATCTTTCGGCCGACCCTCAGTACTCGTACTTTCTCCGCCACATCCAGCGGCTCGGGCTAGTGCCTACAATAAATCAGATGGCCAATGTGACGGTTTTTGCGCCCGTGAATCTGGCTTTTGTGGACTCGCAGCTTGCGTTCAACGACTCGAAAGCTAATCTCTTGCGTTATTTCGTCAACCAGCGCTTCAGGGTATCATATCTCAATGGCACTACTGTTGTGCTAGACTCTTTGTATGAAACTAAAAAATCCGATCATGGTTCGCGGTTTTACCCGCTCAAAATCAGCCCAGACCACCTGAAATCAGGCTTGGCGGGTCCTTACATGGTCAACGATGTTGCCGAAATACTCGAATATGACAGTTATGCAAAGCACCAGCGCTCATTCATTCAGACTATCGATCATTTGCTCCCGCAGGCGGTTTCAATGTGTGACCTATTGATGGATCTGGCACCCGGAAGTTACGATGTAAACGGCCACTCGATCCACTTTGTGAAGCTGGTCTTCCAGCTGGTCTTCACTAAAAAGACGGCTCTGAAAATCGTGCCTTGGATGTCTTGCGAGGAGTATTTGGCCAATGTGTCAACGGTGCTCATACCTACAGATAAACTCGTAAACACGTCGTTGCTGGACTTGGAAATGCGCTATTTTCTCACGCTTCACCACGGCCTCGAGAATCCGGATCTCTTCCCGACAAAAGAGGCCGTGCGGGAATTGCGGGCAGATTACTTTGCGCTTCTCCTGAACTTGTTTTTGCCAGATTTGGTCGGCGGCCTGAACGGGACATCTGAGGGTCAGCGTCACTCATCTATTTCAGGGAAAAACAATTACACCTTTTCCTTTGACCCAGATTCGAACAGACTTCGGTTGAATGAAAAAATCTCAAGCGTCGCTGGCTCGACCTCGCTCACTCTATCTGACGGGCTTCTTCACATATTCGACCTCGACATTGAAGACGATTCACAAGCGGCGGACTTTGTGGCTGCCTGCAATATTGAGAGGGTGAAAATGATCCCAAGAAAAGCCTTGTATGCTATGCACTTCTCTCAGCTTGCACGTGAATTGAGGTTTTACAAAAAGTCAGATCTCATTGGCGAGTCTGCAACAAATCAGACAATTCTTGTCGACGCATCTGATAGAGACGACTTTTTCGATGAGGATGAAATACGCGGAAATCAAAGATCGATTGAGTCGGAAGATTTTGACTTACGGGGATCTGATGAAGTGTATGACTCGGACGACGAGACAAGCGAAGTGCCATCAAGCGAGCTTACGAGCACAACTTCTTTTAGCACGCGCCAGCAAATCCTGTACAAATTCATGCATGGGTTTATTGACATGGCCAAACTTATAACGCCAGAACGGCCCCGCTTTCATGGGCTTTTGGATTCTAAGTTGTGCCTGAAAAAACGCATCAACTCGTGCTTCAAAGTGAAGATCTCGGGTGTCTTTCAGAACGGAGAGCCAAGAATTCTATTCAACGATAAGTTTGAGGCCGGTCCTCCGCTTATTGCCGCTGGAAACAATTCCATTTACGTATCAGAAACTGATTTCACCGTGCCCGCCTCGTTCAAGAACGTTATAGCCCAGCTCATATCCGACGGCACAATGCGAGAGTACCTAGATCACGTTAAGATAGACAAATCGTTGTGTCTACAAACTCTCAAGTACTTGGAAAGGTTTGATCTCCTCCTGCTCAAAGATAACTATAAAGGATACACTGCATTTCTACCCTGTGGACGTCCGCTTTGGGACGGAACCCAAAGGCAGCGGAACAAAAACTATGCATCTTGGAACAGCTTGGGCTTAATCTTGAGGTATTTGGAAAGTCGTCCGAAAATATTCAAAAAGGTTCTACAAGACAATTTCCTTGAAGACTTGATTTACTCCGATTTTGGCTTGGAAGACAACGTGGAAACGTTCCGCCTCGTGAAAACCCTCAATGGAGACAGTGTCAACGTCTCTGAGACGTACCAGGAGGGAGACTACAACCACGTGATCAGCTTAAACGATACGTCCATGTCGATTCCCCTCAACTCGGATGTTTTGTTTAATCAAGGAGTCATTCACATCACACAAAAAGTCTTGTTGCCCAATGACTTCCGGGTTAGTTTAAGAGACTTGATTTTCCCGGACCTGGGAGCTTCGCCAGACCAAAGCTCGTTCGTCAGCTTCATCGAGAAGTTTCCAAAGTTCTCGAGCATGATCGGGCTCGATAGTCCTCAAGGATCTGGCTATTCCCTTTTGCTTCCCACTAGCGAGCTGTTACGAGCATTCAACATAACGACGGATTTTAATCGACTTCTAGAGTTTTTAGAGTTGCATATCATAACCAACGCGGAGGCCGAGTCCATGCTCAAATGCATGGGGATTCCCTATTTTGAGCCAAGCAATCTGACTTACAAGATTCAGACCAACCGAACTCGTGGAGTTTTTATGTGCCACACAAACCCGCTGAGTGGTAAGACATTTTTGTCGCTTCCCAAAAAATTGGACATATTTCAAACCTCTGAGGTTGCCGTTGAACATCAGGTAAGAGTTGTCAACTACGGTTGCTCTCAGCAGGGAAATGCCAGCTCCAGCTGTGTTTTTCTATTGGAAAGACCGTTGGACGTGGCATGGCTTGATGCGCCCGATAACTTTCTACATGTGCATATCGGTTGGATTAGTGTCGGGATCGGGATTGTCATCGGAGTGATTTTGTTTGGCTTCTGCACCACCACAGTTGCATTATGCCTTTCACGGGCAGGAAGAAAGAAAGACCAAAACTCCGCACTTGAATCGAATTTCAAGCCTGCTGGCCCAAGCTATATGCCCATTACCTCGGATGAGGACTTGTTGCCTGAAAATACTGAAAATGGTTACGAGACAGATGTTGATATGATGAGAACTGAGACAGACCAGCTACTTTCAAAGGACAGAAATGGACCTGCTCTGAACTATGGCTCTTCGTCACCAGTAGGAGCGCCAAGTGCCCCGAGGAAAATAAAAAAGCAAGGACTTCTCGATAGCATCAACCGGGATCGAAACCTACCCCCTGTCAATGTGGGCTAGTCCATGTATGGTAAGCGCACGACAAGAAAGCATCAGGAGAAGACCGCGGACCCCATGTCTAAATCGGAAACATTGCAAGCACGATTTATCATATCAGAGCATCTCAGCTTTTTTTTTGTGCGATTCTGTGTGGATGTTATGTCTGATCAGATTCCCCTATATGCTCAAAATCCGTTTCACAATGACTTAGGAAATGCAACCAGCGATGAAATGTTTGACCGAGCGCAGGAGCAAGCGGCTTTTCGTATTAAACAAGAGGAGAAACCCACGCATTTTGATATGCAGTTATCTTTCGATGCCGCAGGTCAATCAGAAATATCAGAACAGGCGAATTACCCACACGTGAAAGCGGAAGAGTTTGGCTCGTCTTTCCAAGATCATCAAGTTTTCAAACCGGAAGAAGTCGACCCCCACACCCACGACCATCGGCAATTTAAAATAGAACAAACCAACACTCAACCTCAAAGTCATGTCCCTGTCAAACAGGAGCAAAGTGATCACATCGCTGAAAGTTATCCTTCTTTGCAGGAACTAGAGAAAGAGGCCGCCCGGCTCCGAGAACTCGACGCTCAATTGGATGCTCTTCAGCAAGGTTCACATAAACCAGACGACGCCCCTAAATCAGAAATAGATCAAAAATCTGTGTATGTGGGAAATGTTGATTACGGCTCGACACCGCTTGAATTGCAACAGCATTTTGCCCCGTGTGGGGAAATCGAGCGAGTGACTATCATGACAAATAAGCAGACCGGACATCCCAAGGGATTCGCGTACATAGAGTTTGGTCAGCCCGAAGATGCGACAAATGCCGTTGACTTGCTCAATGGGTCTACCTTCAGAGATCGGCAGCTCAGGGTGAATTTGAAGCGTACAAATATACCGGGGTACAATTTTATATTTCGTGGAGGGATAAGGGGAAGGGGCAGAGGCCGTGGGCTATTAAGAGGAAGGGGCAGAGGTGGATTTCGGGGCCGCGGATTTATGGGAGGAATCCTGAGATTCTCGCCGTATTAACTACGTGACGCACTGGTCTGCTGTATGTCTCATCGATGAAAAGAGAAAACAGGGCAAGAAATCTATTTCGACAAATTTGTCGATCTGAATTGTGAAGTGGTTCGTAGCATCTCTATCTAGGGGTTGCACTCTTTCACGAAGTTGGAGACCTGGTGGCGTCCATCGCAAGCTAGACCTTTGATTGTGCCTTCTATGTTCTCTTCGGACATCTTTTGCTCGAACTTGAACTTGCAAGCAGACTCGGTGATCTCAATTTCCAAGCCAGTAATGGCCTTCTGCATCAATCTGGTGTAGTTTTCGGGCGCGTCGTCCACTTTCCAAGGGCACTCTCTGGCGGCTTCCTGCTGGTCAGTGAAGTGGTTGAGTTGCAGACGAACAAAGTCAAAATCGTCTATGACTCTCAGCTTTCCCTTGATGTGGAGAGCGGCAAAGTCCCAAGTGGGCACAAACTTGTGAGTGCGCTCTTTTTCGGGATAGTATGATGGCGAGATATACGAGTCATCTGACTTAAAAATGACCAAGACCTTTTCATTGTTCTCAAGCGATGAAAGCTGGTGGTTTTTCTTCGCCACATGTGCATGTAGGAATTTTCTTCCCGATTCCTTGTCTTCATACAAGAAAAATGGAAAGTGATTGGCGATAGGCGTCCCGTCTGTATCGACCGTTACCACGGTGGCCAACGGATAATCATGAATCAATTGTTTTTTCTTGTCCCATGATTCTTCGTTATAGTGCTTGGGGATGTACATTTTTGAATGTTTTGTAAAGCCAAGTTTCTACGTTCGATATCGAAATCTCCGAGATCGCGTCCAATTAAAGCCCCAGCAGAGGTAATCGCGTTATCTGTATCGGGCAGGACGAAGCGGTTGACTCAATTGATGAACTGGCATGCACTCCTCCGAAAATTTGATACTTCTCGTAAATGACATGGTCATCAGACGTGGCTAAGTCGGCCGCCTGGGCTTAATCGACTTCGAATCAAAAAAAAAGAAAAAAAAAACGGGAAATTATGTTGCGTCAATATATTGGGGAAGGTCACCCTTGGAAACTCATGAGCTGAGCTTCGGGATCGGCAAGAGCGTTGGATTGAAACATCCACAACAAGTTTTGTCCAAAAGCACAGCTTATTCTTGGCCCAAAAATTCGACATTTATCGCTCAGCGTGAATTCATTAAAATTAGAAAGAAAACTTTTACTGTTGATTAGATCTGATCTCATCTGGCTGACCTTTCTGCGGTCTTATCATTCCGCTAACAGTTACCCAAAGCAGCAACCTTATCCGCGCGCACCGAAAACCGGGGAAGTCAAATAGAGATGTGAAGCCTCCAGGGTCCATAGACTCTCACATTCTCCGATTTCAATACACAAAAAATGCCAGATACGGTTCTTGTCACAGGCGCGTCCGGGTTCATTGCACAACACATCGTCAAGTTGCTCATATCGAAAAATCATGACGTCGTGGGAACCGTGAGACTGGAATCAAAAGGCGAGAAACTCCGCAAGAATACGATCGGGGGTCAGGCCCAGTTCAAGTATGCCGTTGTTCCCGATATTGCCGCTAAAGGTGCCTTTAATGAGGTCCTCAAGCAAAATCCACAAATCACAATTGTGCTCCACACCGCGTCGCCATTTTTCTATGAGAGCACAGATCCAGAAAAGGATTTGATTGTGCCCGCTACAGAGGGTACAAAGAACATGATGTCGGCCATTGCAGCTCACGTGAAACTGGGAAAAAGTCAAATTAAGCGTGTGGTGATCACCTCAAGTGACGCGGCCATTTACTCGCCCGACGATGAGCAAAACCCCGCGCTCTCGTTCAACGAGACTTCATGGAATAACATGACCCTTGAGGAGGCCGTGAAAGACCCGATTAGAG
This sequence comes from Metschnikowia kofuensis (nom. inval.), assembly GCA_030564885.1. Taxonomy (NCBI): domain Eukaryota; kingdom Fungi; phylum Ascomycota; class Pichiomycetes; order Serinales; family Metschnikowiaceae; genus Metschnikowia; species Metschnikowia kofuensis (nom. inval.). Next base: position 8,321 of record JAJLZY010000213.1, read on the forward strand.
CATACTACGGATCGAAGGCCTTTGCAGAAAAAATTGCATGGGAATTCGCCAAGCAGCCTGGCTTCCCGCCATTAACTGCTGTGAATCCTGTCTACGTTTTTGGACCCCAGGCCTACGATAATGAGGTTTCGGAAACGCTCAATACGTCCAACGAGGTAATCAACGCGCTTCTCAAAGCAGGTGCTAGTGGGTCATTTGACAACGATAAGGCCGGCTTTATTGACGTCAGAGACGTTGCCAAAGCGCACTTAGCGGCATTCGAATTGGATACCACGATCGGCAAGCGTCTCTACATGACCAACGGTCAGTTCTCTGTGCAAATGATGCTCGATGTGATTCATGCTAGATTCCCTAATTTGAGAGAGCAGGTCCCCACGGGGCTGCCAGGAACTGGGCCTTCAGATATTTTGTCCTTAGCACGTACAAACAATGACGCTACAAGGAGGATTTTGGGCTTCGAGTTCATCCTGTTGAGCACATGCGTTGAGGATGTGGTCACTCAAATTCTCGAATACCAGCAAAGGCGCAAGTTGTAGGGGAGGCGAGGTTTGAGAGCATTGTCTTATTTACTTCAGCATGTAGACCAAGCTATGTCATTTTCGAGAGGATGATAGGCAAAATGAATAGAGGTCAAAATATAATCTGAGACATCTCCATGAATTAATAGAACGAGGAATAATATGAGAATATATGGGGCAAATACTACACACTAAATGAAACAAAAAGAAAGCGAAGTAGAAGAAAAGTGTAAGGTTCGACCCAACATAAGAATACGCCGTGCAACGAATTGACTGATTGAACCTGAAATCATGAGCTTCGTTTCGAAGTCAAGCCATTGTGTTATCAATCGTCAAACTTCTGCAGATGCTAGACGACTAGAATAAGTGAGAGCTGCCTAAAATAATGGTGAAAAATAAATAAAATTTCAAGCTCTGCGAAAAACGCCTCATTCCCTACTTTCACTTCGCGAGGCTAAAACGTGTATGCGATGGCTGAGTTAATGCGATTACTAAGATCAATCGTTTTTCGGGAACCGCATCAACTTTTATTTAGACCTAGATTTTTTTTCGCTCAGTATTGACTGTGCTGGCGCGGCCCTGCAGTCCATTGCTACTGGCTAGGATTCTGCTCCGATCCCGGCTTTGCAAATGGGTAGGAACCAAATTATGAAAATGCGCCGACGAGAAGCTTCATCGACAGTTCTTTTTTCGCAGCTACACGAAAGCATCTCTAGACGATGAGCGTCCCTTCCGCCGCATGCAGATACGCACCAATCAGTGCATAGGAAGGCATCAGCAGCACGGTGGCTGCATCTGGACCTCGCTGCTAGACTAACGCTGTGCCGCGTGCAGCCAATAGGAGAGTCGCGTATTGTAAGCATATTTAGCGCATGCAGGTCTTTGTAAGCGCGAGCATGCAGGCCAGACCCCGAGCTGGTAAATGTGTGTTTGTTAAAACCAGGCATTTCCGCTTGGTTCACGCAGGTACCAAAATTCCTTTCTTCATTGTTCCTTTGACTTCAAGACTTTGCTTCAGGCTTGACTCTTGTGTCCCATTTAATTTGCTTCAAATCCTCGTTCTAGCACTTAGGCGTAAGCTGGCATCTATTTTTTCCTTGCTGTTTTCGCGCTATCATCAACACAGTGAGACATTCGTTCACATATAAGCGTTGACATTTACTTGACGTTGTCCTTCGAAAATCTTTTGAGCGGCACCTTACTTACGTGATAGTTTCATAAGCTCTGGGCCTACAAAACCAACGTTACTTTTTGAACCATCATTTTATTAGTCCACAACCCCCTTCACAAATTATTCTTGAGCCACAATGTTAGTGCAAGTCAAAAACGTCGTTGCGCTGCTTTTGACGAAAAGTGATAAGTCCGACGAAGAGTTGCGCCGTGCAGAAAGATTGCTCGACGAAAACAGAACACCTTACGGCTCTACCGATGGAAGCGACCGGGCCCAAGACGCGGCAGCAGAAGAGGCAATTGTCTCGGCCGCAAAACACATCAACAGTGACTCTGACGACGAAACCGAAAATGCCGGCTTTCTCAATTCCTTTGATCCAAGAGTCATGAGCGACATCATCATCGGGCTTTCCGATGGGTTGACTGTTCCTTTTGCATTGACTGCCGGGTTATCCTCTTTGGGCTCTTCAAAACTCGTCATCACAGGTGGAATGGCCGAGTTGGTCTCTGGTGCGATTTCCATGGGATTGGGTGGCTACTTGGCTGCCAAAAGTGAGTTGGACTACTACCACAGCGAGGTGAAAAAGGAGAAATTGCAGTTTTTCAAGAAGCCTGAGACGATCAACCAGGAAGCGGCCGAGATCATGTTTGAACTAGGCGCGTCTGAGCAAACTATCGCGTCGTTCTTGAAAGATATGGGCCAAACGCCCAAAAACCTTATCGACTTTGTCATTCGTTTTGGCAAAGGCTTGGAGGAGCCCGCCGAAGGCAGGGAATTCACATCTGCGCTTACTATTGGTAGCGGCTACTTCCTCGGAGGCTTTGTCCCATTGCTCCCCTACTTTTTCTGCGATGTTGTGCGCACAGGACTCATTGTGTCTGTCATTGTTATGATCATCACATTGTTCATTTTCGGCTATGTCAAGACTTCCGTTTCCTTGGGAGACGACTGCGGGACAAAGAAAAAGATTCTTGAAGGGCTTCAGATGGTGGCCATTGGGTCTGTGGCCGCCGGTGCCGCCTGGGTCTTGGTTTACTTCATTGAGTAGGCGACAAGCCTTTTGCGGCAATGCCGCTATTGTATATTAGAACACACAACACACCCCATGGCGAAAGGATGATCTTGATTCCAGCACTGGGAGCCCAGGTCGTAGTATGTCTTGGGAATGTAATGTGTAATCAACAGCATGAACGAATTTGAGGTATCTTTAAAAAGAAATCAGGAGAGAAGTACAAGCAAAAGATAGATCTTTGTATGTGTTGCGTTATGCTTGACACAGTAAGGGACGATTCTTTTTCTTCTTTTCTTGTTCTTCGTCTTCTTCTATGCTCTTCACAAAAAGAGTTCATTCATTGTTGACTATAACGAACTTCGAAGGTTTCGCCAATCTGAACGCAGGGATAGCGATCTTAGAATCAGTCCAACAGCATTGGGGCATTTGTCCATGAGCACCAAGCCGATTCAAAATATATCGCGGACGCGGCTTGATAGAATTTCTCTTCTATCTTGTTTGAGCCATGATTACTATAAATATATAGGCATAAAATGTTTACTAATTTGTGAAATGCTGTGACCTAATTTAAGTTCTAACTATGAAGCACTAAGTCTCGAATCGCGCTTCCACAGAATGAAGCAGTTTATTGGTCCACCAGTGCTTTCTAGAATTTCCGGCGGCCAGTCGATAAACAAAAACAGGAATGAAAATAAAAACAAAAACAAAAATAAAAATGAAAACAAAAATTAAAACCTCAATATCAGCGACAAAACCTGTTTTTTCTTCCCCCTTCCTTTTTTGTTTTTCTCGCATCCAGATTTCAAAGTGCTCCACTTGAGTAGCTAGCAAATGCAATACACCCGTGCACCACAAGGAACCCTCGGGTTTCGCCTTCATTCTACTAAAATCGAGCACCATCTATCTACTCAATTACAAGGTTACTTGACAGCACAAATCTTTAAGTAAATCCACAGTTGAAACCTTCTCCTACTATATAATAACCATGGCTTTCAAGATCGCTGACGTCATCTCGCGAATTGCGATCCCAGCAGGCGTGGCAATCACCCTTGCGCAGTCGGCACTCTACGATGTTGAAGGAGGCAAAAGAGCGGTTATTTTCGACCGCTTGAACGGAGTCCAGCCCGGCGTCATTGGCGAAGGCACACACTTTGTGATTCCATGGTTGCAAAAACCCATTATCTACGACGTGCGCACCAAGCCAAAGACAATCGCCACCACCACAGGTTCGAAGGACTTACAGAACGTGTCCTTGACTTTGAGAGTGTTGCACAGGCCGGACGTGATGAACTTGCCCAAGATCTACCAGACCCTTGGCTTGGACTACGACGAGAGGGTCTTGCCCGCGATTGGAAACGAGATTTTGAAGAGTATTGTGGCACAGTTCGACGCCGCCGAGCTTATCACACAAAGAGAGGTTGTGTCGGCGCGTATTCGCCAGGAGCTCTCGCGGAGAGCGAACGAGTTCAACATCAGGCTCGAGGACGTGTCGATCACGCACATGACCTTCGGCAAGGAGTTCACAAAAGCCGTGGAACAGAAGCAAATCGCCCAACAGGATGCCGAAAGAGCGCGTTACTTGGTCGACCGTGCTGAGCAGGAGAGAAAGGCGTCTGTGATCCGTGCCGAGGGTGAGGCCGAGGCGGCAGACACGGTTTCCAAAGCGTTGGCTAAAGCCGGTGATGGCTTGTTGATGATCAGAAGATTGGAGGCTTCTAAGGACATTGCCGCCACATTGGCCGGCTCGCCCAATGTGTCGTACTTGCCCTCGGGCGGCGCTGGCGACGACGGCAAGAACAACAGCTTGTTGTTGAATGTGAACCGCTAGTGGGTTTGATTGCGCGAGCTTTCAACATGGCAAAAACCCCCTTTATCTTGTGAATAGACGACTTACGAATACATAACACTCAGAATTTCTGGCAGTGGCCCGTCTTTGGAGGCTTCTTCGGAAATGGTGCAATTTAGTTTAAGGTAGGGATAGAAAGGTGAAGTTTCATGGATAATCGTCAAGATGATAGTATTTCCATCTGCGTTGACTATGTACATTGAGCCCAACTGGACTGATAAAATTTGTGGACAGAAAGTAAGAAATAATGGGGGACACATTGGACCCGAAATCCGTCCACGTTTTCCACCATACCCTTAGTGTTTCTGACTTGAACATATGAGGTTCCAGTAATCGATTTTTCTACACCCTAAGATCCACAGCCTCGCCTCTGGCCGCTTCCACTCAGCAAAAAGCCCGCTTCATTTCCTTACAACTCTATGTCGATTGCCTCTTCGTAAGCATGCGGTGTGGTGACCTTTCCCAGGCGAATCAAGGCGTCAATATCACTGATTTCCTTCACACAGACACTGGTCAAGTTTCGGATATCGCTGCTTGTGGCACCCACAGAGACGTCGTCTTCCACTCTGACCCCGATCCCTTGGAAATGCTTGGGCCATTTATCGTTTTGTGGAACATACAAGCCAGGCTCGATTGTGATGACATTGCCCTTAACTAGGCGGGCTGTGCGTGACACTCCAGGGACATCATGCAAGTCAAGACCCAAGTGGTGGCCTATATAGTGGGGAAACAAGTCCCGGGACACGTCCGTGCGGGTGACATGCGCCATACCAGGCAACTCTCTGAGTCCTTGAACTAGCGTCGTAACTGCCAATTCGTGAAGGCTCTGGAGCGAGTGACCATTGTTCTCGTGGCATTGGTCGATACACGCCTTATTTGCAGAGAGCACAACGTTATAGATATCTCTCTGTGCGTCCGAAAAGCCCGCGGGCGAGTTGGGCCAGGCTCTGGAAATATCGGCACAATAGCCTCCTAGCTTGCCTCCAGCATCGATGAAAACCGTTTCATCTTGATAGAGCAAGTCGTCGTTACGAGTGTAGTGGAGCGTCAAAGCATTTTCGCCACTGGCCACCACCGGAATGTATGCCTGGCGATCGCAGCCGCCTCTTACAAAAGCGTATTCGAGGTATTTTGCCAAGGTTTTCTCGGTTGCGAATGGCGAGTCCGACCCGACTTTGGCAATGGCCGTGTTGATTGCCCTGCCGGAAATCTGCCCCGCCCTGTGCATGACACGGACCTCAGCCTCGGATTTCACCAGCCTGTGGTGGGCCAAGATCGGCTTTAGAGGCCTCACCAGCTTGTTTGAGGAGTCGAGAACCGACTTGATCGTCGCGTGGCGTGCATTGGAGCCCAAGCTGAAAAACGAGGAAAACCGGCTCGGGGCATTTCCCGACCCTTTTCCCTTAGTATCGTAGTAGATGAAGTCGTTTCTCTTGATGATCTTCAGGAGATAAGCATCCACTCTATTCACGTCCTGCACCTCATCGGCATTGAAGTAGTCGTATGCTCCTTCAAGTCCATTCTTGTCGCCCTCCCATAAATCTGTCGCTGCGTTTTTTGGAGGCACGAGCATATGCAACACAACGTCCTCATCGGAACCAAGATCGGACACTTTTTCAATGACTACGACGGAATCGGGACTTAGCCAGCCGGTCAAATAGTACAAATCGTTGTCTTGTTGAAAATCGTAAAACACGCTTCCTGAACTATGCTGCACCTGGTTTCCTACCAAGATAGCGGCACTTTTGGCGGGTAGTTCTTTGGCAAGTGCTAGTCTTCTATTGTAATATTCAAGGGCAGTGATTCCTGGCGTAAGCTGGCCAGGTTCCGGAATAATGTGCTTTCTTGTTTCATGCATGGGCTGCCCCGTTTTGTAAGGCACAGTAAGAGGTGGCCGTGTGGCCAAGTCCGATCTGTAGCGACGCAAAAGGGGCCATCGGAGTCGAAACATGGAATATGGTTTTAGCTCGGCGTGCCGAAAATCGAAAATCGTCTCACGAAGCAGACACCGGCTGTGTGCATGCACATTGAGATCGGCTAGTAACGAAAATGCGCCCGTTGCTGCACCGGTCTGTGCGTCAGGATGCGTTTGCACGCATGCACGCGGGGTGAATGGGCTGACAAGCAAGCGAATGCATATCTTGAAACAGCGAAAAGCCCACCTCTTGCATGCTGTACGTTCTCAATCCGTACAAGGGACTATGCTTCAGTTCGGAAAAACCGCCAGGAAAACAGCTAGTGCATTCAGACGGACTTGATCAGTTCGAATGGCTGCTGGTGTTGCCTGAGATCGAGATCTTGCCTCCGCTGCCGGACCTGGAAATTGATCCTCCGAAGAAAAAGGGGAAAGAAGCTCGCAGGGAAAGAAAAGAAAGAAGGGAGTTAAAAAAACACAAGAAGGCTGCTCATCTTGCTCAGGTGGCACATTCAAAGTTGTCACGCGTGGGACTAGCATCATCCCTGTCGCCTGAAGTTGACGACTTCAATCCCTACCTTGCAAAAAGACGTCTCACAGATCTACACGCCCAATTGATCAAAAGCGTAAAAGGTGAAGGGGATGTTAAGCTTTTCCAGTTTGAGCTGGTGGATATCTACAAGTCAGATGTGGGCTACCTTCTACCTGAGGAATGGCTCAACGATAACAACATCTCTTTCATTTATGAGATGATCATCACGCATTTCTTGAGAAGTCAGGATTTCGGTTTTCACATACATCTATTTTTCCCAGCACTCACCCAACTATTCTTGCATTATCCCGTGGAAGAGGACCTACAGGGAATATTACCGATGAAAGAATTGGCCAAGCTGAGAATCGTATTCATGCCATTTAATTTCATTGACACAGACGACTACGTGGAGCTAGAAGAGGCAAACAATGGCGATCATTGGGCACTTTGCGTACTCAGCATCACGGAGCGAAAGCTTTTTGTGTATGACTCGATGGGTTTTGACGGTGACAACGACGATACGCTTCTTCATAAGTTGGCCCTGAGGCTTCAAAAAGCCCTTTTCAAACCGAACGAAAAAATCACTATTTTGAAAATGCGGTGCGACCAGCAACAGAATTTCGATGACTGTGGGGTCTTTTTGATCATGTTCTCGTGCTTCTTGATAGCGCAACTTCTTTCCGGGGACCCGACAGACCTCAACATTGCCAACGTGAGATTCAACCCGTTGCTCGCTCGCTTGAAAATGATGGAGATTGTGCTCAAACTCTCGTTGGAAGCGCACCAAAGCAAAACTGCAGACGACTGAGAAAGATTTTAGTCAAAATACTTGCTGATCAATAGCGTCTTCATGTGCGCAGCAGCTGCTTCCGCATTTGCTTCGTGGTCGAGCTCTTGAAGTTTCTCCTCTAATTGTATTTGCCTCTTTTCATCTGTCATGGGGAGATTGTAAAAAGAGTCGTCGTTTTCATCATAAAATACGTTCACCTCACTCAAGTCAAGGACCAACATCAGCAAGACCAAAGAATTTGAAACGGCAGCTCTGGTCAGCTCGGGCGCTTTGGAGTAGCCCAATTTATCTAGCATCTTGCTTCTCGAAATGCATTTGGAAATAGATAAGATCAACAAGAAGGATTTGAGGTCGATTATAGAAAGCAAGTAATCCCAAAAAGTGCCCTTGGTCTTGACGGGCAAGGCATAAGCGATCTTCAAATCTAGTCTCGAAAAAAGTTCGTGTTGCCATAATGACTTGACCTCGAGAAACTTGGCCAGAGAAAGGGCCTGTAAAACCTCATATAAGCTAGATTCGACTAGATTGTTGAATGTGAAAAGCTCAAGAACCTGGTCGTTCAGATGGAAATCCAAGCTTTTGAATGGCTTTGCTGCAATACTGGCAATACCATAGCATAACAAGGCCTCGGAGCGAAGACCGAGAAGATCGAGAATCTCCAACTCCTTTTGTAAATCTTCGAAACTGGAGCAAAACTCCGTAAGGCGATGTTCCTTGAACTTGGCAAAGGCACAGTACCATTTGACGAGACTGTAGAACTGGAACTCGGTATGAACCTTGTGCATAGTCTCCGGATGCTGTTCGTTTAAATTGTCAAGGTATTTCACTGACTTGCGGTGATAGCTGTCACACTTTTTCTCCAATTGGCTCAATTTCGAGGCAGGCGATACCTCGTCATTTTGTTGTTGAAGGTCGTCCTGTCTCGAGGCCAGAGGAAACCATAACAGACCGTAGACTATGGCTATAACCTGATAAAAGAAGAACTCGAAGTACCGGTTCTCGGTGAATCGAGCTGTATCTGAGCACTGGTTCAAAAACTGTACCAGGAGACTAGCTTTGTTGAGGAAGATCTGGAGGTTCGGGAAGTCGCTACCAACAAACAATCTCCGAAACTGCGGCGCAAAATTTTCGAAAAACTCGGGCTTTTCTGATTGACCAATGTACTCGTCACCCAAGAAAAGCTCTCGCAGAGCCTCGTTTTCGATGCTGGAAGCCCAGGCAACCCCATATTTATCGGCTAGAGGATGATTCTGTGCTTTCAAATATGATTGCAATTCCCGAAAAGACGGATGTAGGATTTTGAGACTGTCTAGTAAGGTCAAAGCCGCTAGAGCCGACTCCGTTTTTGTCTCCTGTCTATTTGAAGAGTCAAATTGGTGTACTAGATGATGTATTTTAACAAACTCCAAATCTAGGGTTGGTTTGGCGACCTTATTCATGATATTTTTGGTTGAGGGCTGGCTTAAAAATCCGAGATCAAAGCTGTAATCTTCAGTTTAAGAGATGCGATAGAATTATTCAAATTGGATTAAGCTTTATGAGAAGAATTAGTTTTTATGTTCTGAGGTGAAGGCTGATACTCCGGTAGCCGAGTGAGGGAAAGACGGAAAGACGCGATACAGTTGAGGGCGCGCCTGGCTGTCAGCTTCATGAGTGTTGAATTATTAATAGACAAGTTTTGGCCTCCCAGTTTTGTATCGACCAAACATTGATTGACTTTCTATGTAGAATTACTCACTGTATTTTGAATAAATTTTATTTCAAGAATTATACAGCTCTGCGTGCACATCCTCAAACAAAGAAGAGCTGATGTATAATCTCTCATTTAAGTTTTCACTGTGAAAATTTATGACCAGCATGAAAAGATCTTGGATTTGCGCTCTACTCTGCGAGATCAGGGCCATTATACCAGCTTCTGGCTCACAATATTTTGAAACTGCTCTGTCTTTTGAGGATTCTGATTAGCTTTCGAGGAAAGAATACCAGGAAAGTATTTGGAACAGACACGCTTTAACTAGGTTATCTCCGAAAGATCTGCAATTCATTTTGAGTCAATAATCCAAGACTCTTATGGAAATCCAACTTTATGATTTTCGAGCTGGAGTCTAGATCGCGGTCGTTTTGGAGGATTTGTAGTTGAAATCACTCGCAAGATATAAATAGAAGTGTCCTTTGTCAGACAGAAAAAGGCTCAATTCCCGACATTTGTTCCGCCTTCTCCAACGTAAAAGACGACCTGGTAATTGTGAGGATGACCAGGAAGAGACATTTTGATGGAAGATTCTGTCTCCAAACTTGGTTCGGCTGAGTCGTATGCCATATGCAATTCAAACGAAAGGAGGCGTGATGTTTCCACTCGATCCTCTCTTATACTTGTTTGCAAATTGTCTCAAATAGGTTTGCCCCATGCTCGTAAAGACAGCTCTCATTACCTTTAAAGACTTATGTGATGGCAGGAGTCAGGTTTTAGTTTTGAACCCGAACTCAAAAAGAACGCCACAAGACAGGCAGTCTGACCACTTTGATGTCAATACCTGGGAGCACTTTTTAGCAAAGAACAATAGATCAGTGAGAGAGAATTCGAGACACAACCCCAGCACTGATTTCTGACAGTATTCCAAACCGGCGTCTTTTGAAGCGTCAAATGGAAGAATAAATAAATGAATAAAGTAGAGCAAACCCCATTCGGGCCTCTTTCTAAGGCCTCTTTTCAGGCCTCTTATCTAGATCAACAACAGACTTGTGCTGTAGCTCGAGCAGATATGATAGAGGATCGCCGCAAGACCCCAGCAAAAGGGGACCCATACATTCATGGTCAAAGAGCCCGCTCTATATAGAATCGCCAACAAAATGCCAATGACACTGCCGACTATCGCGCCTTGGACGGCGCCCATGAAAGCATACAATGCTGCCACAACGAGCGGCTTTACTCCAGCGAAAAGACTGGTGCCCGTGGCCAGGCCCGGGACCCGGGACTTGCGAAGCGCCATATTGGCCGCACAGCCACATCCCACCAACACATAGGCTGCAGTGAAAAAGATCAGGACCCATGATATCGTGAATACCCAGATGTCGTGCGGGTAGTAAAGTGACTTGGCCGGCCCGTCATTGAAGGCGAAATATAGACCCGGGAATTTCGGCGTCTGATACCCAAGAGGCACGTTTATGGAAGATACGAAAATCTTCATCGGCCAGGCGACCCAGGACTCTGTGGTACGTGCTTAGTTGAAGAGAATGGCGTGTCACGTGCCTCACAGCATCACCCGCTTTGCTGATGTACGGAATACAGTGCGCTGCACAGGCGTCTCGGCTGCCCAGGCGGGCAGGTTTGCTAGATGCAGGACAACACCACAGATGAACGTCTATATGCAGGACTTCAGCATGAACTTTGTCACGTGACCTCGCCTCAAACGTTATATTTTATATGTATAGGTCACGTGATACACCTGGCCGCGCTCGCCACTGCGACGACCGGCTCACGTGAACTGCGAGCTACACTAGTTGCGTGGGCTCGCATACCAAGACTCGAATCTTACCCTCTAACCGACACAATACCCCTGCAACATGTCCAGAAGATACGACTCCCGAACCACAATCTTCTCCCCCGAAGGCAGGCTCTACCAGGTCGAGTATGCACAGGAAGCCATCGCCAACGCCGGCACGGCAATCGGCATTTTGGCCAGCGACGGCGTGGTGTTGGCCTGTGAGAAGAAAGTGACGTCGAAGTTGCTCGACAACGACGGCTCCGCCGAGAAATTGTACCTCTTGAATGACCAGACCATGTGTGCCGTGGCGGGCATGACTGCAGATGCGTCGATCTTGGTCAACAACGCGCGAGTCACGGCCCAGAGGTACTTGAAGACATACAACGAGGAGATTCCATGTGAGCTCCTCATCAAAAGCTTGTGCGACGTCAAGCAGGGGTACACGCAGCACGGAGGCTTGCGTCCTTTCGGCGTGAGTTTCATTTACGCCGGCCACGACGACCGCAACGCCTTCCAGCTATTCACATCCAACCCTTCAGGTAACTACAGTGGGTGGAAGGCAACGGCTATTGGCGCCAACAACGCTGCCGCGCAGACGTTGTTGAAGAAAGACTACAAGGACGAAATCACGTTGCAGCAGGCGTGCGAGTTGGCCATCAACGTGCTTTCGAAAACCGTCGACAGCAGCAATTTAAACAGCGAGAAGTTGGAGTTTGCCACCGTCAGTTTGGACAAGGACGGGAAGACCGTCGTCAGAAGGATCTGGGAGGGTGCGGACGTAGACAAGTTGATCCAGTCCACTGGGGTTCTGGAGAAAGCCGACGAAGAGTAGACCGGGAGAGAAGGTGAGAGAGAAAAGAAGGTGAGAGAGAAAAGAAGGATAGAAGAGAAATATGAGAGGATTGTATACTGGGGATTTTGCAAAATCACATGGAAGTGACAATTTACTTTGTCAGATTTTTCCACCCCGAGTCTCGAGTTTGCCAGAGGCGCATTGGTGGTGAAGTGCCAAGAATGATTTTGATATGTGCTGAACTGGAGCCTCGCATTTCGACTTGGCTTGCGACTGGACTCGCCTTCTTTAATGTGTGAGATTACTCGAAAAGCGATTGTCAGAATAAACTAGGGTTTTACACATGCCATGAAAAGATCTAGCTTTAAATAAAGATATCTGTATATTTCCAGTGGGACTAAGAAAAGATGATTTCCGAAATGAATAGAAATGTCGTCTATTATACGTGCAGTTGATCATGTTGAGTTCTCTCACCTCTCCTAGTTTTGGGCCCCCTTCCCCCCACCCTTCTAACCTAATACAAGGTCCTTATACGCGACTCCACTCACGATCAATATTAGTAATTATCCCTAGTT
>JAJLZY010000214.1:0-20762 GCA_030564885.1 Metschnikowia kofuensis (nom. inval.)
CAGATATCGATCATGACCACGTTGGTTTACATGGCAGCAGCCATTTACACTCCCAGTGTGGAGGAACTAATGGAGGACATGCACACTACCCGTTTAATGGCAAGCTTGCCTCTAACATTCTTCACATTTGGATACGGAGTGGGACCCATGTTTTTCGGGCCTTTATCAGAAAACGCCAGGTTTGGCAGAACTACCATTTATATCATTTCATTATTCATTTTCTTCGTGTTGCAGTTCCCTTGTGCGCTAGTCACGGATATTGCCTCATTATCTGCGTTACGTTTTTTTGCCGGCTTCTTTGCCAGTCCTTCGTTAGCTACGGGTGGTGCCAGTATTGGCGATGTGGTCACTACTCCATATATGCCTATGGCCTTAGCGGGTTGGGCGGCAGGCACGTTTTCGGCACCCTCGGTAGGGCCGTTGATCGGCGCTGCTCTCATTACCAAAGGTGGATACCATTGGCCCTATTGGTTTATTTGCATTGTGTCCGGAACTATTCTACTTTTCTATGGATTTCTTCTCCCAGAGTCTTTTGGGAAGACAATTCTATACAGAAAGGCGTCTAGATTGAGGACCATAACCGGGAACCGTAACATCACGAGTGAAGGTCATCTCGATAATGAGCTGCATTCGGTGAAAGATGTGATCATGTACGCAGCGTGGCGGCCTTTGGAAATAGTCATGTTTGAGCCAGTCATCCTCTTCATGGATATATACCTGGGCTTTATCTACGCCATCATGTACATGTGGTTTGAATCTTTTCCGATTGTTTTCGAAGAGATGAATAGTTTCAACATGATTGGGGAAGGCGCCAGCTCACTCTGCCTCACCGCAGGTCTTGTGATCAGTGTATGCTTCCATCTTCCTGTCGTGTACTATAATACAACGCGCAAAATGGTGAGGGGAGAGGACGTCAGTCCCGAAGTGTACCTCCCCATGTGTATTTTCGGCAGCTGTTTTTTGCCCTTGGGCATGATCATTTTTGCTTGGACCGCTACTCCGACACTTCATTGGATTGTTCCCATGATCGGAGCCTCCACATTTATGTTTGGGGCGTTCATTGTCTATCAAACCTTGTTCAATTATATTGGTATGTCATTTCCTTCATACTTGGCGTCTGTTTACGCCGGTAATGGATTTTTCCGCTCTATGATGGGCGGGGCCTCCCCACTATATGGAAGGGCTATGTTCACAAACTTGGGCACGAAAAATTATCCTGTGGCTTGGGGCACCACCTTGTTGGCATGCATCACGTCGGCTCTAGTGTTGGTGCCAGTATTCTTTTATCTCAGAGGCGCAAAGTTAAGAGCGCGGTCAAAATATTCCGACTGAGAGTCATGTTATAGATATATAGAACTCCTCTACGCCGCTGACTGGTTTCAGCGCAAGATTAAAGATTACACATTGCAATGGACGTGTACAGGAAACTCGGCCTCAATGACAGGCCATTGACTTGGACTCACCCTCGTCACCCCAAAGATAGAAGCCGATCCCGGCGCCGAAGATCACCGACAACATATACCAGCCATTGTATGTCATAAACACCAACATCAACATGAAAGAAAATGCCACTTGGAATGCGTACATTGCAGCTAACTTTACCCTGAGTGATCTTGATGCTCTTCCGTTTGTCGAAGCAGTATTTTGCGCAGGCATGGCGTGTGTCCAGCGGGCTTTCCACCAGGAGATCCAGCTCCTTGCGTACTCGTAAAACATGCTGATTAGAACAAGTGCCAAAAGCGTGGCCAAAAAGCCTTGCACGGTCTTGACATGCCACCATTTGTAAACTACACAAGTGTTTTTCCATTCCCACGTGAAAAGCATCTGCGATGTGTGTTAGAATCTGTGGTATAGTCGAGTCGGGCGATTCATTCACGGAGTACATACGTTCATTTTGCACATATCGTGCATTGGCATGTCATGGTCCATGCCGCTATGTACAGAATGGCCCAAGATTTTCAGCATGGTGTCGGAATAGATTCAACAAATGGACTTATGTGTGTTTGGCGCTAAAGAATGGGATTTTGGTCAGTTTTAAACTCCTGCTAGAGTGTTACGTGGTGCTTATGCAAGCGCTCAGAAGCGCATTTTGAAGCGCGCCTGCTCTAAATCTCCGAAACGGTCCGAGAGAATTTGAGCAAATATTACAAACTTTACATAATGATCAATCGAGTCCAAGCGAAATGACTTCATTTAATTGTAGCGATAACAGTGTTTATTTGTTCGGAAATTGAGCCAGAATTAAAATTAACTTCGTGTGTATTTGTTCTTTTCTTTTCGAGTGCGCTCATGTGAATGCCTACTCGTGAATCTGACGTCGGCCCTGCTTATTCTTCGACTTTCATCTGAGAGGACAATATTTAAGATGTGTGACCTGCTTATTCCTAAGTTGACATCGTGCATTCTTATCATGCCATTTTCTATAAGCTCCAACGACAATTAGGCTAAGAATGCTGTGAATTTCAAGCAAGTTTCATGTGGATCATTCTTCGTCTGTCTCATTTCTCTTCTCCGATGATTCCTCGTCTCCCTCGTCTTCTTCGTCGTCACTCACCAATACAGAGGCATCGAAGTATAAGGAGGGATCGAGAGAAGAGATATTGGCAGACATGACGCGTCCGTCTAGAAGTAACTCGCTCATGATCTTTCCGCTTCCAGGTGCATTGTTAATTCCCCAGCAGGAATGACCTGAGCACAAGTACAAATTTTCCACGTTCGTTTCGCCGATCAATGGTCCGCTCGACGTGGGAACATCAAGTACTGGAAGATAACATGCTTGCCTTTTGAGGATTCGACCGTTGCGCAACATCGGCGACATCTTGCCTGCTTGCTTGAAAATGTCATCGCATTTTGATCTCACAACCTCTACATCGTCGGTGGTTTCTGGCACGTCTACCGCGGAGTCTCCCTCGCCACACACGTATACCTCATCCTTTCTGGCATAAATCTCGGGAGACACATAAGATCCCTTGGCTGACTTGTACTCGGTGAAGATCGCGTAAGGCGACACGCTTTCATTTTTGTATGGCTCAACGGTAATCGAGTGAGCCCGCAATCCAGAGATGGGGCAGTCTGGGAGAATTTTAGAAGTCCAAGGGCCAACAGAAAGAATAACTTGATCTCCAGTGAGCCGAATGGGGCCGAGTGATGTCTCAGACTGCGTGGCCTTGACGCTGGTGGGCTCGTATTGGATACCAGTCACACCACCCGTTTCCATCAGATAAAGCACTTTATCAACCTTTCCCAAAATGAGCTCGAGCGCGCCATCTGAGTCCTCTACGGCTTTTCGCAACAAAAAGTTTGTGAATTTGTATGGATGAACTTGCGCGGTTGTGTCTTTTCCACCTAATGAATGGCACCCCGTGACAAGCTCTTCGGACATCCAAGTCAAGTCAGGCGGAAGTTTTCTTTTCTCTTGCAGTTTAGTGGCTCGGAGTGTCTTTTTAGGTGGTTTTTCATCGCCACTGTTCTTAGTCTCGATGGCGCTTGTTTCGTCGTCGTCACTATCGCCCTCCACATGTTCGTCGGGCACTTTGCTAATATCTCCCTCAATGGAAATCGTGGTGAGCCTTCTATAGTCCCATTCGATCTCGCCATTGTACAAGTCTGAAAGTTGTTGATGTAGTTCAAAAGAGAGTGGGACGAGCTGCAGGGGAAAAGCCCAGAGCGCCAAAAGACCTCCAGCTTTTCCACTAGCACCTCCAGCTACACGCTTGCTCTCGACTAGAGAGATGTGATGTTTGCTCGGGTCGAATTTCGGATGTTTCACCAAAAAATATGCCGTGCATACGCCAATAATCCCTGCCCCGACAATAATAATGTGCTTTTTGCCCTCGTGACGACCCAGAGCAGTACTTCGGAATTTCAAGTAGTCAGACATTGTTCCACTTGTGCGCTTGTCTCACGATTGCTAAGGTTTATTGAATTTCCTGGCGGGGTAATTTTGCAAATTCTGGTAGTAGTAACGAGACGGGTGTGGATCGTCCTTTATCGAGCTAGAGCAATTAGGACAGTTTGGAGGTTTTAACGCCTCGTTCACTCTAGATTCGGGATTATAGAATTATGCCTTCCGTAATTGGAAAGTCGAGGAGTCAGGGGCTGAGCGTGGCCTAGAGTGGATTGATGGCGGATTTATTCTAGCCAGTGAGAAAGAAAGTATGTGTTTATGAGCGGCCCTCGGGTCCTTAGAATGTTTCGCATCGCCCCATGATTCTGCTCATGCGTCATGGTCGCCCCAGCAACTGTGCGAAATGGCGGGGCCTCGAAACTCTGGGATGAGCTGAAAAATTTGTATATTCACGCGGCCTCAGGCGGCCTTATGCAGTGAATTGATCTTCGTTTCGACTGCCAATTTTCTTAGTCATGTCGTATCTGGCCCAAGACAAAGTATATTTAGAGCGCCCAAAATTACTTGCACGCTATAGAGTCGCGAGTGTTTTCAATAAGACATATTTAAGCGGTCCAAACACCAAAGAAGCGGCGGCTTTGGCTTTGTCGTGCAAAGCGAGAAAAAACTCTATTGCCACATTCGAAGATCCTTAGGACAAAAAAAACAGCTGATTTTACGTTCTCGGACTGCACATAGAGCGCTCTCGTCGGAATCCGGGGCAAAGTGTATTAGAGCGGAAAAATAACGCAAGATAAGGACGCGTAGACTCATAATTGGAAAGTACCTGAAAAGAGCTGGACCTCGCTCTCTCTCTCATTGGCTCTTGAAGCTAAATAAAGTTCCAGTTTTGGTTGCTGCTGACTAGATCAATGCGCAAGAGCCTATCTTTGTCGGCTAGTGTACATCCCAGCTCGGAGACAGGTTACGTTGATGACAGCCAATTGTACTTGACCGTTAAAATTTGATCTGGCTTTGGCTCAATGCGTCTCTTGTCCTATTACCTAACAATCCTTGTGTCTTTATCTGGCTCAGTGTTGAATTCGGTGAGAAAATGTTCAACTTGATGTTGGCCAGTACAGTCTGATTTCTCAGAATGAACGTACTGGGCGACGGTCGTGATCCATAGTATAGCATCATGAATGCACATATTTTACTCTAGTGATCCACTTTTGATTTTCTAGAGAGGTCTAAATATGCAAAGGCATCCCAAAATTCTGTCTCTGATTTAGAATGTCAAGACGTCTCCCTTTCACTTCATCAATCCTGAACCCTCGATAATTTCTTCTTGCCAACCGCCTTAGCTCAATTTTTGCTTTCTCAGTAATATTGTAGCGGTGAGCCAGCGGCCGAAGCTTAATGTCTGCATGAACATCAATGAGACCATCATCAAAACAACTGTCATGATCAATTTTTCATTTTTCTCCCAAAGGCTGGGATCAAGGAGATGCACGTTATCTTTTTTCTTTCTCTGCAAATATTGTTCAGTTGGATCCGGCCCCTCGTGCCAGAAAGGCTCAACTTCTTGATACAAGTACGAATTCCGCTCGAGCTCCTCGGCACGTCTGGGCTCGTTCACTACATCATGGAAAAGCTCAAAGTGCTGGGGCATAGCTTCGATTGCCAGCGCGGGGACTGGGTGAACTGGAGCCAATTCATCTGACGTGATCACTATCGTATAGTGAGGCGATGGCACTTTCCGTAAGATTTTGCGAAGCAATTCGTCTACCTCAGCCAAAGCTTGGTTTCTGTCAGGCCCTCTTTCTGGAAGTGGGTTTGCCTCAACTCGTATCACGCGTTTTCTCGTGTCGATGTACTGTGCCACATCCTCGTCGTTGTGGAACGAGCGGATCGACTCGGCCTTACATGTGCGCACAATATATTCTTCAATGAAACCGAGGTCCAATGTGCCTTCCACCCAAGGCAAACCAACCACCGAGGATGCCATGTGAAGGTAATTTTGAAGATACCGCCACTCTCCCTTGCGTGCCGAGACCATGTCAGTATTCTCGAGCCCTGGGACATTGAGAAGGACATATGCATCGGATGAACATTCGGTGACAGCTTTTTTAACAAGATTCGTCACTGCACCAGGATCCTGTGTCTGCGTGTTGGGTTGCAGTATTTCATTTTTGAGCCCAGGCACAAGTTTATGAGATGCCAAGAGGAATGGCGCAGCCTGAAGCGCATTGGCAAAACAAAAGAGAATTGCAAACTCGGCCAAAATGATAGTATACATATTGAAGATGTCGAATGCGCGAAGAGGGCAAAAGAGCAAAGGCGACGAAATCTGCGATGAAACAGACTCGATGATTTCGCAATCGGATTTGAGAATCAGTCGCAGACTCGGCTCGAGATATATTAGGCTTCTATGCTCTCAGTCTCGGGTTGGAGACGTGGCCTGGTGGTTCGCGAAGACACCCAAGAATTAGAGGTGCGCGCGTGCATCTTATCAATAGAGTAAATTCGTGTAGATCCGTCGGTAATGCAGTTGAAAATGATATGGCAAGACTTTGCTTCGGCAAAAAGCCAGGAAACAGAAGGAAAAACGAGAAAGACGTTGCACAAAAAAAAAGCTCCGATAGATCGGGGAAGGGGGAGGGGGGAGGTGTCTCGACAAACTACTTTCTGTCTAGGCTATTTTTAGCAGCAGATTTCTCTTTTGAATATTGATTGTAGGACGGGGCCATGAAGGGCAAATAATTTCACACGTTAAATAAATCTTCATAGCAGATTCTAGCGCATCGATAGCTCTCGATCAAAAAGCAGGAGAAAACGTAAAATATTGAAGCCCAAGGATCACAGCGACGAGAGCACTAAGCTCCGCGATCGGTTCGTCTACACCAGTGATCTTGATTTGCTCACCCAAATTAAGCTCTTCGGGTCACACTATCTTTTTTTGGAAAGTTTAGCTTTGATTTTTCTCAACTCACCCAACTAGACGGGCTATCCAATTCATGATCTATATGATATTGCTTTGGAGATTTTTTTTCGTCAGCACAGCCCCGCGCCAGAAAAGCTTTGAAATTAGGACAAGTGTCACGCTCACCTTTTCGACACTCAACAAAAAATCACCCAGGGGGTGTTAGATGAAAAACCGACATGTTTACTTTTACGTATCGTCATGATATATGGAATCAGCCCATTTTGAAAAATAAGCTTTCGGCTCAGTCACACTCGATCTCGGAGTCGATAGTCGCATAATTTGCAAAAAAGCTCCCAAACAATTTAGTCAATCTTACCACATCATAGGATCCGCCTGTTTCCCTAATAGAATGCATTGACAATTGTGGGTTACCGAGGTCTAATGTTCTCAATCCTAATTTGGCAGAAAGCATGGGACCGATAGTAGAACCACAGGGAGAGTCATTCTTAACCACGAACAATTGCAATGGAACCTTAGCAGCTTGAGCAACAGCTTTGATGAGCACTATACCACGCGAGTTTGTGGCATATCTTTGGTTAGCGTTGATCTTTATTACAGGCCCTGAGTTCACATGAGGACGGTTTGCCTTCTCGTAGTACCTTTCGTAGTTTGGGTGAACACCATGGGCTTGATCAGACGAGAGCAAAAATGAGCTGCTACACATACGTGCCATGGCACCACTATCGGAATTGGTGAGTCGAGAAAGCACGTCCGGTAAAAACGATGAGTCGGCTCCCTGAGCTGATATAGACCCTATCTCTTCATGGTCAAAGAGAGAGATCATCAGAGCACCTGTATCGGCAGGCTCGGAGGCCAATATTGCCTCTAACGATGCGAAACATGAAGTTGAGTTATCCTGGCGTGGGGCAAAAATAAACTCATCATGCATGCCGCCTAGAGTCGCGTCTTGATAGTCGCAAAGAAGAAGCTCGAAATCTTCGATTTGGGCGACGTCCACACCTAGGTCTTTGGCTATGAGTTTGAGAAGTGATTCATTATGGCGGTCTACCACATGCTTTACGGCCTCAAACTCGGACGAGGAAAGTTGTAGAGCAGGGTCATCGGCGCAGCTGTGCGCAAATTTCTCCTGGCCAGCAATGGGTAACAACTCGGTTTCTTTGTTGAATTCGAACTTTTTATTAACTTCTCTTTCGAGGTGAATAGCCAATGTGGGAATTCTCATCAATGGCTTTCTCAAGTGCACCAAGTAAGGTACAAACTTTCCTGATTTTTCCCGGACATAAACTCTTCCAGCGACACTGAGGTCTCTATCAAACCACGAGTGAGCGATCAAACCTCCGTATTGTTCTACACCGACTTGGATGAATCCCTCACCTGTCTTTTTCGAGATTGGCTTTATACGCAAGCCAGGAGAATCTGTGTGGGCACCGACTATTGCAACCGGTCCACCCTTTTCAAACTTCCGCCCCAATTTGAAAGCTATAAGCGAGGACGCATTTCGTGTGATGACATACTTCTTGCCTGGTTGCAAAGCCCATTGATCTTTTTCTTTCAACACAATGAAGCCATCAAGCGTAAGTTTTTGCTTTACATTGGCAACAACATGGTAGGGAGTGGGGGAGGCAGTGATAAAATCCACGAGACCTTGTGCTTTGGCATGAGTCTCTGAGTCCATTGTTCGTTGGTTGTATCGGTGTCAACACTATCAACGATTCTGCTACAGACATATCTGAAGATACTCTTGAACGCCCGGCAATCGGGTGCAGGTGCGGGGCCGTTCCACTGCGCGGCATCCGTCCACGTGATCTTTGTCATCACGTGCCCGCTACCCTGTGGTTGCAAATCTCAAAAATGAGTTTCATTATCATGTCAGATTTTGAGTAAGAATTATTTCTGCTGTGTCCCTATCTAATAGAGACTTCGCAACACTGTAAGACAATTCGGTGATAATACATTTTTAGACCTCGGCAGAAAAGAATTCGTCCGGATTAAATTCTGAGGGGAAAATATCTCCATTCTTTGGTTCTTCGCCTGCTGGCTCGGTCTTTAGCTCGTTGGGACTGGAAGTCACTCTGAGCTTGGATATCGAGCTCTCTAGTTCTTCCCTGCGAGTGCTTTGCTTTTCCAACACATACTGCAAGTGACGTATGTAGTCGACAGACGTTTGCAAGATGAATGCCTTATTTGGTTTAGTGTCCTTGATTCTCACTGCGGAAATCATTTCCTTGATCTCTTTGCTGTTCAGGTTCGGCTGTTTCAGGAAAGCCTGCACCGCGCACACCTGTGGCGTGAGCAAGGAAGGTGGCACAAGGAATCCCAAGACCTTGATCTTCTCCTTGATCAAGTCACGTCTCCGTCTCTCTACGGCATTATGAAACTCACGCCTTCGCTTGGCTTTTTCCTCCAGGGTCAACTGTTTCGGCGCAAGGGGTTGTTCCGATGATTTCCGAAGATGCGTGTTCGTGAGCGCACCGACGCTGGATGGCCCCATTCCGTAATTTTGATTGTTGGGCAGGGGCACGTTTGCCTGAGACAGCGAGTAAGATGACGACAAATTCATACCTGTGCCTTGAGCCAAAGACATCGCAGGGGGCGAGCCAAGGTACGAGCCGGAATACGGCAGCTTGAGCGTATCTAATGAGCCGTCGTATGTATTTTGCCGCGGGGATAAAAGATGCTGCAGAAGGTAAGAGTTCAGTGGCGGCGGGATGCTAACACTGCCGTGGCGCGAATGCGTCGGGCTGAAGGTGTTGCTATAGAAGGACGGAGATACCGAGTCCTCCACAATTGAGTTGAGCTGACCAAAATTCGCACCGCGGGAGCTAGGGGAGAAGTATTGTGAAGATGAAAACATATTGAGCCCATTGTTGCCGGCTCCGGCCTGACCCTGTGTCATATTATTGATATTGATGTTACTGTTATCAGGCAAAATGAGCGAGTCCAAGTTGTTCAAAGGGTCCATGCCCAGATTTAGTCCGGTGCTGTCTCCATACAAGTTGTCTCCTCCAGGTGCATCCGCCCAGGCATCACTACCACCAGCAGCCAAATTAGGCGACGTCACCTGCTGAGTAGGAGAGCCTAGAAAATCAAAGGTTTCCAAAAAAGGGTCTCTCGACACCGCCTGGCCCTGGTTTTGCGCTGAGCTTTCGTTATATGGGGCGTAGGTGGAGCGGAGGTCGTGCGCTACAGAACTCTCGGGAGCCACAGTGAACTGTAGATCGTCCAAGTTAGAAAAACTCCCATTTTCTGGTCGCCAGCGTGTAGCGGCAGAATTTGCGGTTTTTTGTGTATGCTCGTAGGGATCGTTCAAAAAATCTTCCATGTCGAGACTGCCGGCGTGATTAAGTTTTGCTTGAAATTCACAAGTCAAGATTAGCGAGGTTCTGCGGGTTTATGGCAAGCGAGCCTATGTGGGGAGAAGAAACAGACAGGAATATGATGGGCAAGTGATGTGAGTATGACTTGTTTGTGGCAATTTTTAGATACCCGGTGTCTATAAATCTTAATTGAGCCTAAAATGTTGAGCTATTGGTCGCTTGCTGGCTGATGTACGAGCTTTTGTTGTCTGGTAGATAAAGAAATAGCTGCCCCACGTATGTTTTTCTCGCGAGGGCTAGCCTTGCGCGAAGGAAAGGTTACCCGATCGGCACACGGGCAGTCTTCGCCGTTTGCGACTGATTTAAGAACTTCTCAAGACTTTACCTGCTCCAGGCCTAATCAAGAAGAAAAAATTTCTCGGCATCTGGGGAAGAAATAATCATCTAAGCTTTCCTCGATAAATATACAATTCCATATTGCGTGATTGTGATTCGCAGGCCCTGCGCAGACGAAGCCTATCACTTGCTGCCTCGCACGTCCATCGGATCTCGGCCCGTTGTACTTGCCGGTCTTACTCGGCACTGCAAGAAGAACAAAGCCAAGAACAACGCCATTGTTTTCTGTAGGAAATTTTTGGCCTGGATTCACTACATCTTGTACAAGTCTATGGATATTGCCACATCAGCTTCTGGCTTTGGTCTTGATATAAATTTCTGTCGTTTTAACTTCCGATTGGCGCGAATATTTCCGATTGGCGCAAATATTAGCTCACATACAATCGAGGGTATCTTCTGTAACTTTCGTCATCCCTTGTACTACACTAAGATAAATCGAGCAGCAAAGAGCATCATGTATTCATGCAGCCGATGTACATAGTTTGCTCATGTCTGTTGATGTGAAGTCCTGACAACAAAACCGATCGAGCTTTCGCAATTGCGTTGTCTTTTCTTATATGAGCTAAGTCATACTAGTTTACGTGGTCTTTCTCTTATTGATGAGCTTCTTCTTCACGTGCTTCTTCATCTTTGTCTTCCGCTTATCGGCCTTTGCAGTCTTTGCTGCCGCTTTTCTTGCCTTTTTGTCATCCTTATCCTCATGCTTTTTACCCTTCAATTCCTTTTCTTTTCTTGGCCTGAACTCCTCGTCGCCGGATTCTTCATTGCTGTCGCTCTCTGACTCGTCATCAGATCCCGAGCTCAGGCTCTCGCTTTCTTCTCCACCTTCTCTTACCACCAAGTCTGTAAGTGTGTCTACCTTCCCCTCCGTAAACTTTTCGAAGTCCCGCTCCTCTAGGTGATTTAAAGATCGAACTAAATGTAAGGATCTGAAGATCTCGTCCTCGGCATTTGAATGTTCCAATTCAGATTTCAAGGGTAAGTTGTCCAAGTACCTCCCCAACTCGTCATCTGAGTCACCAACGAGACCTAGTTGATCATTGGCTTCCGTGATGTACCTAAATAAAAACCTCTCCGGATAAACATTGATTTTTTTCCGCGAAAAAAAATCATTGACATTTTTGATATCCATTCGAAGAAAGTCAAGCGCCATCGGATGTTCTGGCTCCACAGATTGCGACACGTCTATTATATAGAGCTTGTCATTGTGCACAATAGAGTTATACTCGGACAAATCTGCGTGCACGAGACGACAAGTCTTGTACATTCTTCTCATGTAGAAGAGCATCTGCTGGTAGTAATAGACGATTTCTTCTGTATCTTTAAATGGGTGGTCCCTCAATTTTGGCGACGGCTGCGCATTACCCTTGGTCAAATACTCCATGACAAGGACATGCGATCGGAGCTCAATTGGTTCGGGACATGGGATTCCATTTAGATAAAGCCGCTTCAAATTACGGAATTCTTTTTCCGCCCATACTTTCACCATCTTGCGCGGATTGCCCTGATTTTTGGTATTTCTGAATCGGAACTCGCCGTCCACGTATCTTTCTCTATCCTTGAATACCAAAATCGACGTTTTGTATATCTTGACTGCAAACTCGCGAGTAGTTACCAGTGGATCCTCATGGTCTCCATGGTAGACATTGGCCTCCTTTCCTGTACTGATACATCCGTTGATTCGAGAAATGATGTTCTTGTTAATGATCTTCGCCAAAAACTTCATTGTCCTAGGGTCCAAGACTTGTTCCACGGTAGCTCTATTGGACCGATCCTTCGTGGTCTTGGGGCCCTTTTTCAATGGCTCTGGATTTATGGACTTGGAGTATTTCTCAACAATGTCTCCACGATCTGTGATAGTTTTTTCTTGTTTTGCCGTGGTTGGAGTTATAGCCATCTCTGTGTCCGATTCAGAATCAGAAGTGTCCGATTCCAGGGTCGACCCATACGCATCGATAGACATCTGTAGTACTTCGTCTTCAAGTTTTGCGCTCATCGTGCCCTGTGAGCTCATTAAGAAAGATTGGTATGTGGTAAGGTTTTAAATTCAGTTTATTCGTAGGACGATAAATCTGCTATGTGCGAGATGAGAGATGAGAGCGATGCAGGCTCCAGTGCTGCGATGCATAACCACGGTACTTCGGAGTTCGAGAATCCAAAGTCAATCAATCGAGAATGAGATAATTTTGCGTGACACTTAGTACTCTAGATGTCCCGAAATATACGAACCTGCCGATTTTTATGTCTTGCTCGAAGTCTAGTATGCTATTTTGTAAGTTCCTTTAACTTTGCAAAGAGCTTCAGTACAAAAGCAGATCTTAATTGGTCACTAAACAAATACCATCTAATTTCTTTCTACTTTTCTCTACATTTCAACAAAGATGTAGCAAACTTTCAAAAACTTTTTGAGCTTTACGTCAAAGCGTCGGAGTGAAAGGCCGCTCTTGCGATCATTCTCCCCACTTTAGTGTACAAAGGTTATGCACCAAATTTGTAGAACTCCTCATTCGCGACCGTTGTGCTTGCATCAACAAAAGCCTTTTTCGCGGCGAGCTTTGAAAATCTAACCAAGAAGGACCACTCCAATTTCACCATTATTGCAGCGTTGTGAAAGAGTTTAGCACTTCGCTGTACATCATACAATTTCTAAAATGAATCTTTCTGCGCTTGATCGAGCTCTTCCCTCAGTACGTTTATTATTGTTGCCCACCAAGATTCCAAAGCATGACTGCCCAGATACATTTTTACAATTCATTATCTCCCATTTACTAACATTGTTCACCAGAGCTTTCTTCTAGTCATTCCGCTATATATCGGTGTTGAGCTCATCCTTTCATTTGCCATTTTAAATAAGGCCGGCGGTGTTTATGGCGTGCTTTCTATTTTAACCGGCCATCACATGAACTTTTGGCAATGGCTTTATAATCTTCTTGCCTTTATGGTGCTCCCCTTTTATGTTTCTGCATTGTTTAGCTTGCTGGATAGATCGACAAACCTACGCAAGATGTGCTTGGGCTGTCTGATCTATATTTTAGATACCTTGATTGGGTTTGCTTATACACTCTACTTTGTGTATTTTTGGTTCAGTCGAGAGGACAATAACCCTGCGGGTATTTCTGTTGACTCGGCACTAGAATTGGCGAAGAGGGCTGTGGACACATCTCAGTCTGCATCTCCGACTAGAGAATTATTTTTGACCATCAGCGGCACGTGTGTGACCACATCTATGCGCATATACTTCTGCTTTGTGATTCTCTCTTTCACTAAGAGGCTCTTGCTTCAATCCATTCAAAATCAACGAGACCATGGTCATGACTCGATAAGCGAAGACGCAATTCACGTCAATACTTTTGGCAAGATTCGAAAAATAGTGTATGCGCTCGAAATGAGGGCCAAGCATTTCTTCATCGAAGCGTTCATCTTAGAAGACTCCTCCAGGTAGAGTGGGACAATGCAAGAGCACATGATTAAGCATTCGTATATGGTGTGATGTTTATCTGGCCGCTCAACATTGCCGCCAGATGTGATATTTGTGTGCTTCCACCAGTCGCCTAACACTCTACTGAATTGTAGATCAGATGAGATATCATTCTGAAGCTTTCCAGACCGATGTTGTGCCTGATCTTCAAGCTCGCATTACAGCACAGCATAACGCATTGTTCTAAGTAGCGTAATCATTAGCTCCCGTAAAAATGAATGTCAATTCTAATAAAAGTACAGCTTTACAATGATACTAAAAATTTGCTGAGAAAGATATCAAAGCGAGACCATCTGGCTCCAAAAAAGCTCTAGACGCGGCCTTATGCCGCGTCCATCAATAGCGCGAGGCAAGATGCAGATAATCTTCATGGGTTCCGAGCAAAAGCACAAGCATGCTCCACACAACTACCCTAATTCAGTATAAAAAAATCTTTTCGACGTCAGAGTCAAATTTCGATATAATGAGCTTGATTCGCTTCTAATTTAAAGTCGAAAAGCACACCGTCGAATTTTGGCGTTTACTTAACACTTCGCGTCTCTCTAAACTTTAAGCAATTGAGTTTTAAAAGCACAAGATGATAACTGAGATTTTTCAACTTGAAAAGATTTCTCCCCAAAAAAAAAAGGCGCCTTACGGTGAAAGTTTTTTTTTTCGATGCAAAATGTTTATCTATATCCAGAAGAAACTGCAGCATGCAAACTAAAATCCATTTCGTGGTTGACAGTGTACACCTTCCTCAGCAAGATCCATACTCTCGCGCTTTTTGCCGCTCGGCCCCCACATTTAGCCAAATCTTCAAGTTTCACTCTTACTTTGTGAGCAATGGGCCAACTCGCCAGCACTGAAAACTCCAATGAGTCTACAAAACTTAACCTCAAAGCCTCGCATATTGCCCTGCTCTTCCAGGAAAGAGCCGCTGGCTTGCTTTCCGCAGGTGCGCTATCGTCTATTGCTACAAAAGTGAATATGAACGATATCGCACATTCAGACGCTGTGTTGACCCACACAGACCTCGGTGCTTTACTTAATTTGGCGGGGCCCGTCGAAGGACTTGAATGTCAACCAGCGGAACGTAATGAGGGAAACTCAGATGACGTGTCCCAGCAAGCTGGGGAATCCTCAATCGAATATCTTGTGGACCTTCTCTATAGATCTTTCACGATTCTTGGTAGACTCCCATATCTCGCAAGTGGTAAGAATGAAACAGAACAGCTCACAATAAAAAAGCTACTCGTAGCGCTTGCAGTTTATCTGGGCCAATTGTCTCAGATTTGGCCCGATTACAGCTATTTGAAATTGATATTTATTTCGCTTGCTCTAGAGCCGTTGCAAAAGTCAGATCATCAATTGAACAAGGAGGGTAAATATTCACGCCAAACAGGATCTCTTTCACCCGAGCGCATATCTGAGGAGAAGAAAAGTATCGATGCTAGCATGTCTGACAAAGAAAAATTGCAGATTGCCGAAAAAGAAATGCCTGTGTGCGTCATTAATGCTCATCAAACAGACGTTGACGATAACAAAATAAATTGCCGCGCGATAAAGTGGAATTCGCTTGAGTGCCTCGTGAATTACGATGCTCTAAATATTGCATCTCTAAAGATATCCGCATACGACTTGACGCTATTGTTCACTATGCTTTTGATAGCGAACCTGATTCCGGAACAGTCACACTCGAAGATGCAAGACGAATTCATCCGATTGGCATCGTGCAAGTGGAGTGAGTTTGTAGCAGCCTCTATTTCACTTTCGCGTTATTTTGATTTGGGGATCAATTTGGATAATCATAAGCTGATCAAAATTTCTTTTGATACTTTCGAAAATGGCGTGCAAAACTTGATGGGACTACGTTTCGAAAAAAGTTTTCAGCGGTTGATCAAAACGTCACTTCTTCTGTCCATGGTTGACACGAGAACAAGTTCAATTGACGAAACTAAGGGAGGTAGGGGAATAAAGAGTCCGAGAGCCTTTGTGCCTTCGCGTTTAGTTAACGAGGCAAATATCTCTTTACTTTCAATGTTCACGAAGCAACTTGACGCAGGCGTTGAGGTGAAACCTCAGAATATGGTGGAACTCTATAATGGTGCTCGAAGTGGGTTTTCCATTCGATCTTTGGAGCTGAAAATATTCAAGTGGCAGGCTCCTACCATATTTTTTGTTTCGGGAAAAAGATTGAGAAACAAAACCATCAGTAAGAGTAAAAGGTATCAAGAATTTGACAACGAATACCCTCGATACTTTCGATCGTCTGAAAATCCTAGAAAGGACTGGCAGAAGGATAATGACCGGATCACGTACGCCGTGTTTGTTAAGCAGCCATGGAGAAATTCCAACAAGAATAATTTTGGCGATGAGGAAACTACGATTATAGCGATCCTGCCCAGGCTTGATTATTTCAAATCCAAAAGTGGTCTCTATTCGGCCGGGAAGCTGATATACTTCAGTAACTTAGGCATGGGGGTAGGGTTTGGAAACGATCAGCCCGTGAACAAGACCAACGTCAGGAAGTTCTCACCCGGGAGTGTTTCTTTGACCATAGAGGCCAACCTAGAATTCGCAGTTTTCAGACACATTGTCAATGAGGGTGCTCACACTCCGAACTACTTTGAAAAATCAAATCAAGAGTCCGTATGCAATCAAAATTACGAAGATCGCTTTGTCATCACAGACTTGGAAGTCTGGGGTGTTGGCTCTACTAAAGAGTTAGATGAACAGAGGAAGCTCTGGGAGTGGGAGGAAAGGCAAGCGCAAGCCCGCCAGGGTGTGAACCTTAAAAATTTGGGGGAAGAGCGTGCTTTCCTCGAAATGGTGGGTTTAGTTGGCCACCAAGGTTCTGGAGGATCGGTGTAAGCACACAAATAATGACATTCTATTGCTGAGGATAATAAGTAATTGCCGATAAATATGGAGGCACTTGTCACCTGTCCCCAATAAGTTAGCCTTCTTGTTGGCGATTATAAATATGTAATCTATTTCTGAAAAAGAGGAGGTGAAGAAGTAAAACTTACGCATTTGTACTGAACTGCTCAACAATACTCGCGATAATCTATATGGCGATTTGAATAATGTCTCTATGGCAAATTAATTCATGCGATCTTGTGCTTCAATTCAAGTTTGACAACTAGAGGCGAAGAAATATTCGGTGATGGACATCGTGTAATGGATGCGTACATTAAAAGAGCCTCATATATTTTTTTCTACCTACCTCTAGAGCACTCAGCGATTTTTAGTCCTTTTTGAGAATAAATAAATATCAACGTGAGTCTACCTAGCTTTTTTGGCCGATTTCGAACAAAGAGAAATGGTGCCGATCACTGAAGAAGCGGAATGTGTTATTGGATATGGGATGTACACACATCAAAGTTTGAAACTCGGGTAAAACTCAAAAATGAAAATCTGATGTTGCATATTGTCCAAAATGAAACGAAGAGAATATTTTACAATACGGGGGCAAATTTTTCAAACTTTCCTTGTTAACAAAACATTGTTGCAAAGCACATGGGCTGTCTAACTTCGCAGTAAAATATTCTAGCGAGTCTTTTTCATTATTGCGTATATGATTGCGGATTTTGTATACGCAAATAATACAAAATCTTAATTACTGATGAGCCAAATCTCTGATCTCACTCAGCGTTCACGTGAAAACAGCCTTCGACTCTGAAAGTTCATTACCTTTTGAGACTGACGACGCAAGTCATCAGACTGCACATAAAATTTTGTAGAGATCGCTTGCGAAGAGCATCTCATCGAGCTTGATTTAAGGTAAGAGTCTCGATTCAATTTAACACTCAGCATGGGCAAAAATACAAAGAAGTCACAGGGGCCTCCCCAAGATGACAGATTCTCATCCTCTGCTTACGACCCCCGCTTTATCGTGCCTAGCACCAAGAAAAACAAGGTGAAGGTTGACGATAGATTCTCGAAGGAAGAATTGAGGAAACTCAATGTCACTGCAACAGGCAAAAAAGCCAGGGTCGATAGGTACGGAAGGAAGCTCAAAGGAGACGAAGATGGCAGCTTCGAGAAATATTTTGAGGAGGACAAAGATGAGGCAGCATCTCAGGAAACGAGCTCCGACAGTGAGGCAGAGCTGGATTCAGAGCTGGAGTCGAAACCTGCTTCGAAGATATCTACCGGTGAAGCGAAAAAACTCAAAAAAATTGACAATTCTCGGAAAACTGTCAAGTTCAATGAGAAGGTCGAAAGTCTGGCGCTGGAGTCTGGGGATGACCTGGATGCTGAGTCTGGATTCATCGATCGGGCGAGAGGTGAAGGTTTGCAGTCCGAGACTGACTCAGACTCCGACTTATCAGAGTCCGAAGAGGATGTATCGGATTCCGAGGCGGAAGCAGAGGAAGCTAAGCCAGAGGAAGGCGAACCAAGCGCCACGCTTGCTGTAGTGAACTTGGATTGGGATAATGTGCGAGCTGTTGATTTGATGTCGACGTTTGCCTCGTTTGTTCCCAAAGGAGGCAACATCAAATCTGTGACGATATACCCATCCGATTTTGGAAAGGAGCAGATGCAGAAAGAAGAGATCGAGGGTCCACCAAAAGACCTTTTCAAATCAAGGAAGAAAGCAAGGGACGAGGACTCGGACTCAGACGAGGAGTTTGACTTGACCAACAAGGAAGATTTGGAAAAAGCTGCGAGAAAATTGTACGAAGAAGATGACGGCGAGCAGGACTATGACTCTAAGGCATTGCGTCGCTATCAACTACAGAGGTTGAGATACTACTACGCTGTTGTGAGATGCGATTCCGTCGTCACTGCGAAGTCGATTTACACGAACTGCGATGGCTCGGAATATGAGTCTACTGCCAATATTTTTGATTTGAGATACGTCCCGGAAGGCATGGATTTCGCTGATGATGAGGCGAAAGAAACTTGCACGAAGATTCCATCCTCCTACAGACCAGACTCAAGTTTTGTCACAGACGCTTTGCAGCACTCAAAGGTCAAACTCACATGGGACGAGACGCCGAAAGAGAGAACTTCATTGTCCACAAGACTGTTTTCCCAAAAGGAAATCGATGAAATGGATTTCAAGGCCTATTTGGCGTCTGACTCCGACGGGAGCGAAGATGAGTCAGCAGACTTGAAAAACAAATATAAGAATTTACTCGGGGCAAGATTCGGAGAAAAGACGGGCGAGGAAGATAGCGATGGCGATGTGGATATGGAAATTACGTTCAACCCAGGTTTGGGTGAAGGTGCAGAAAAGGCAAAGAAAGAAGTGATCGAGCCATCTGAAGAGACCACGATTGAAGCATATAAGAGAAAAGAAAAAGAGCGCCGACAAAAGAGAGCAGAGAAATTTCAAAGCAAGACAGATGCAGAAAGTGAAGAACAGGAACATGCTGCCACTTCTGAAAAGAAGGACAAGAAAGCCAAGAACAAAGCCAAGAGCAAGAAAGGCGACTTTCAAGATGAGAAAAATAAAGCTGAATTGGAATTGCTTATGTTGGACGAAGAGGATAAAAATCAGGCCGATCATTTCAGTATGAGAGACATTATGAAGGCAGAAAAAAGCAAAAAACATAAGAAGAAGGGAAAGAAAAACTACGACGACAATCTCGTACAAGATAATTTCCAGCCAGATTTAAACGATGATAGATTCAAGGAAGTTTTTGAAAACCATGAATTCGCCATCGACCCCACCAACAGCGAGTTTAAGAAGACGAATACCATGAAGCAAATCTTGAGCGAAAGAGGAAAGAGGCTGCACAAAAGCGATCGAGAGAAATCCAAAAAAAGAAAAACCGAGAAGAAAGATGACGGTAGCTCATTGAACAATTTGGTCAAGAAATTGAAGCATAAGAGCTAATCGAAAAGAGCGCATGAGAGATTGTTCTGGGTACAGCTCATTCGCATTGGCGTTGAGAAGATCAGATTCAACGCCAGTTTTTAAAATGGCCCGTTTCAGAGAAGGGGGAGCTGTATCACTATTTTGATGATATGCCCTTCCGGGTAAAATCCTACATGTTCTAAAGATGGTGAATAAAATAAAAGTGATTTTGAATAAATTCGGAAAACCATTGAAGATCCTCCACCAGCCAGTGATAGATGCTGTTGATTGATAGTGCCCTGCAAAACGTGCCTCTTAAAGCGCTTCTTCCGTCACCGAGCTCGCAATCTGGTTTTGGATATCTCGTTATATTTACCCGTTATTCTGACCGGTCTAAAACCGAATTTTCGTTCTATCTATGAAGCCGGTTAAGTGGCTCTTGAGCATTATTTTTGTTTCGACCTACTATAATTAAATGGATTTATTTTTCTCAAATAAATGCATGCGCTTTGCTCCCACCAAGGCCCACAGCGCGCTGTTCTTTCCTGCATGAACACGCGTCTGGATTGACTTTTCTCCACTAGCGATCTACGCTGTGTTTCCGGCCAGTTCTAACTGTTACTCGGAGGCTAAACTTCACTCGGATAAATTAAGCAACGCACAATTATGAAGCTCTTAGTTCTAGCTGTCTTTGTATGGATTTCGCAAGTGACTGCTTTGCATTTCTACCTCAAGACAGGTGAGACCCGTTGCTTTTATGAGGACTTGCCCTCGGATGCTTTGGTGGTTGGCAAGCTTGACGCTTACGAGTACGACGAGCGCATGGACGACTACTCAAAGAATATGAATTTGAAGTTGAAGATCACTGTTGATGAAACTTTTGACAACGACCATCGTGTGGTGAACCAAAACTCGAAGCCAAGCGGTGACTTTATGTTCAATTCTCATGACAGTGGAGAACACAAGTTTTGTTTGACCCCTATGTACACGGACGGCACCCATGGAAA
>JAJLZY010000215.1:0-20734 GCA_030564885.1 Metschnikowia kofuensis (nom. inval.)
ACCACCACCGGCAGTTGACTTGACCATGACTGGGTATTCGAGTTTGGCGGCAATCTCCTTGGCTTCGCGGGCGTCGGCAACCAACCCGGACCCAGGAACCAAAGGCACGCCTGCAGCCTCAGCAATTTCTCTTGCCGAGTGCTTCAAACCGAGCTTTCTAATGGCATCGCCCGCAGGACCGACAAACACAATTCCTTCCCTCACACATCTGTCGGCAAAGTCGGCATTTTCCGACAAGAATCCGTAGCCAGGAATAATGGCCTCGGCCCCTGACTTCTTTGCAGCAGCAATCACTTTATCGATGTTGATGTAGGTCTCTGCCGCTGACACGCCATTCAAGGGAATCGACTCGTCTGCCATGAGCACGTGACGGGCGTACTTGTCAGGGTTCGAGTAGATGGCAATCGCGTGGATGTTCATTTTCTTCAACGTCTTCATGATTCTGACGGCAATCTCACCACGGTTAGCCACAAGGACAGATTTGAAAGGTCTCTTGGACTTGCTCTCCACCTTATGCAAGTGCTCATGATATGCGTGCCATCCACCAAACTCAGAGATGTCTTTCGAGCCTTGCGCAAGGTAACCGGACTCCTCACAGATGAAAGACTTGATCCACTCACCCGACTTCAACTCGACGGAGCCAATGCCCAAAGGTTCTGGGACATAACTCACAAACTGGCCGAAAGACTCGATAGGGATCTCATATACCTCCAAAGCAATCTCGGAGCCCAGGGTTGACACTCTTCTCAACCCCGGTTTGGCAACAGGACCTGTCTTGGGCAAAGCATACAACTTGTAGCTCGCAGAGGTCGTGGTGGCCTCGACAAAAGTCGCATTCACTTTCTCCAACTGCCAGTGCAATTGGTAGCCCTTGAGGTGGGCACCCACCACTGCCAACTTGATGGTGTTTTTCAAGACCTTGTTAGGCAACTCAGAGGGGGCATATACAGTGTTCTCCAAAGGCGCCACAGGGCTATCTGTCAAACAGCCGTGGAACGCAGCTTTCTTCTCAGTGTACACCCGCATGTACCGAGAAGCAAACTCCAACAATGCGTAGTCGTTGAACTTATGAGAAAGGAAAGTGATTCCAAAGGGCAAGCCATCTTCACGGAAGCCAGCAGGAACGGACAACGCAGACAAGTCGGCCAAGTTCACGAAGTTCGTGTACGTGCCCTGACAAGAGTTGACCTTGATGGGCTCATCCTGGACCTGCTTGATCGTAGGGTTCAAGGGAGCTGTAGGGACGACAATCACATCGAGCTCATCCAAAACAGGCTTCATTTTCTGCAAAATGGCTTGCCGCTTATACTCGTACTCAAACGAAGAAGCTGCCGAGTGCTTCTCGCCACCTCTGATGATCTGCATCACAGTAGGATCCAAGTCCTTCTCTGGCGGGTTCGTGGCCAAGAAGTCCTTGGCGCCCCAGTACCGTTCCGCCACCCAGCACCCCTCGTACAAGTACTTCGCCAAGTCCAAGAAAGGGGTTATGTCAACAGAGGACATGGTGCACCCGGTCTCCTCAACAAGGGACACGGCCGACTTGAAAAGAACAGGGTTCTCCTTTTCATCGCACCAGATGAGCTTGGATGGCACGCCGACACGTGGACTCGAGGAGAAGCTGGTCAAGACATTGGCTGGCATGGCACGTGAGTACTCGTCTCTTTCGGTATCGGCCTGGGCCAAGACATTGAACACCAACTGCGCGTCTTGAAGATTCAACGCAAAGACAGAAACGGTGTCCAACGACTTGCATGCGGGCACAACGCCCTTACACGAGAAAACGCCCTTCGTGGGCTTGAGTCCAACAAGGTTGTTCAAAGCGGCAGGCACGCGTCCCGATCCGGCCGTGTCCGTGCCCAAAGAGACGGGCACAATACCGCGAGCGACCACAGAGGCCGAGCCGGCAGAGGACCCGCCCGAAACGTAGTCCTTGTTGAAGGTGTTGGGCGTGATGCCGTAGGGGGATCTGGTACCCACCAAGCCCGTGGCAAACTGGTCCAAGTTGGTCTTTCCGATGATTATGGCACCGGCATTTCTCAACAAGCTCACAGTGGTTGCGTCTTCAGCCGGCTGGTATGCAAACGATGGGCATGCGGCAGTTGTGGCCAACGACTTGACATCGATGTTGTCTTTCACGGCAACGGGAACACCATAGAGCGGGAGAGATTTCTTGTTTTGGTTCGACTGGAGGAACGTCCACTGGTGGCGTAAGCTGTCCTCGGTGGCAAGCGAGATCCACGCTGGATCGGTGGCCTTTTGGTCCCGCAAGAGTTGGGCCAACAACTCAAAAGAGGTGTCGGGAGTGGCATCGAAGTGGAATTGTTTCCACTCATTGACTGTCCATCCAATGTAATTGGTCATTGTTGCTTTCGTGGGAGAGTTCTAGGATGGGTCTTTTGAAAATTGAATTCTGAAAATCAAAACCTGGCAATTGGAACCTGGCAATTGATATTTAAAGATTGACAATAGTTATTTTAAGTATGTCTTCTTTCAAAACTCTTTCGGTAAAGAAAATTCTTCGCTTCGGTAGTCTGGTGGTTGCAGCCTTTGAGTCTTTGAGCTGAGATCTGAATCAACCTAGGGTATGGATGCTTTCTGGAACAGATCTACTAAGGTGAGAGACAAGATCTGGGGCAGTAAGACGATTGATTTCTAGACACAGATGATATGAAAGTGCGACGAAACCTCTGAAATAAATAGATGGCTGGACCTGGCGGCTAGGACTGAAAAGACAATAAGTATAGTTCCAAAAGCTTTTGCCCTATCTCCGCTCGGAAAATCTCGTCAGTTATATATGCGCTGCCTTCGGGCCATCGCCAAGCCTAATCAGCAGCAGATCGCGCGCCCGCTGTGCTGATAACCTGCATGCTTTGCAAGATTATATGCCGGAGAAAGGGCTTTCTCGGGGATCTCCATGGCGATAATGGCAGGCAACGACGGGCCGGCCGCGGGGCGAGCCACCGACCGGATTTCTCACTTAGCGGGCGCCGTTTGCTGCGCGGATCACAACCACTCCCAAGCTCTGAGTGGTGATGTCACCACCAGTATTCTGGAGGAAGCTGGAAAATAATATTCTCGGGGATTGACGAGAGTGCAGTGGCAGTCATTATGAGAGATATAGTGAGAAAGAAAAGTGTAATGAGTGTGAAGATTTATGAAACTGTAGATGCTACGAGAGTCCTGAACCGGGACCTGGATACTAGGGCAGACCTCTCTCGCTCAAGGCGCGGGCTGATTTTTAATGTCTTGACTTCGACGGACGCAGAAGTTGCGTAGTTGCGTTGTTGTCCAAAATTCTTTTTTTAAGATCTTTCGAGGGTTTAAAATTTTCTATTTTTTTTTTTCTGTTAATCTTTGAGTATCAGTATAATGGCTGATTATATGCATTATCTATAATATTAGACACGATCATTATTTCTGTTCCTAGTGTTGTCTTCTTAGCAGAATATGGACTTAGTTTTACTGCGGTCAGTGTGGCTTTCCTCGCAATCTGACTACTGTGAACGCCTATCATATGGCAGTTGACTCCTTCAAATCCTCTGGCACGCTATGGCTTTACAGCTATTAGATGTGTCAATCTATTTGAATCTGTGGGAATTCATTCGAGCACTTCAGTTGATGATATGTGAAGTAGTCATTTCTCTTCCGTATAGCTATAGTGGCTGAAGCTCTATTATCAAAAATACCCGGATCGGTAAAAATGGGTCTTATTCTACCCAAAATGATAAATCATACGTTTATAGAAATGATAAATCATACGTTTATAGAACGCTCATTAAGCGTTTACAAAATACATCATACTCTGCAGAATACTCCTATCATCTGAACTTCTTTCCTCTAAGAAACCCCAAATTTTGTTATTTCACGCCGACTGTGTACTGAGTATGCGTGGTGCTAAAATTCGATAATGAATTTTCGATCGAATTGATTTCTCGAGATTTTCGAGAAAGCCTGTCATTCAGAGAAACAAGTGTGAAGAGTTCGCGTAATTTGCCTAGTCAATGTGTTTAAGTGGACACGATCCCTGATCAAAGTTCGTGGAACCAACGTTCCAAATTACTAACATAAAGTTGTGACGACAAATTTTCATTCTCCCTATATGCCTCATCACGTCAGCTGCATTTGGCAGACTTTCGGATTTGTGAAAGAATACTCAGTTTTCTCGTTCGAGACTGACGACCCTCGTTATGAACAGTGAAGTATCAAAATCTTCCTCTTACTTTTTGACATCAGCTCATCAAAATTCCAATCTGAGCGTTAATTATTGGGCTCGTCCCATAGCAAAATGTTAAAATGCAAACACTCATTCCATACTAATGGAGAGACTAGACATGACCCTTCAAAACAACTTTTCAGTATATCAAGGTTGAAAAAACGTTTTAAATAAATTATTAAACGAAATGAATGCTGAATTACCTCGTATCTTGCAAAGTGTCTCTTGGTATGGTTATTATCAACGTGCAGAGGAACCGAGTGGATGTACGGATCTCGCAGCAACCCGGCGTTTACACAGGCGCCCGCGTGTAATCGGTTGAGCATTCCGATTGGCGTTGTATATCGTCCCGATAAGAGAGAGTTGTGATTATTCACCTGTATAACCCGGACATTCCATCCACAGGGCTCCTGTGCTGATAAGACAAAAACAACATGCAAGCGAGAACGGACTAAGGAGTAAAGTCGAGCACGTGATGTATTTGTGGTCATCAGAAAGGACCACTAGAGCCCAAAGCACGACAAAAGAGAAAAATGAAATGTCATCAACGAAGAGTCTTTTTGGCTCATTAAACTAATAATGACTTCTGTTTTTGTAAGCGTGTGAAGAAGAAGATTCAAGCTCTAGGCCCTGCGTTTAAGAAGACGAAGTTTAAAATATCTCTTGAGCAGATAAGGAAGACTACGCGATCGGTATCAGTTCAATATTTTTAACAGTTTATTAGTTTCCACAGTTACGTGCACAAGTGCACAATAAATACCCCACTTTCATTACATTTGTCCCCGACAAATCTCTTCATACTCTACTCCTTCAAATTCTTCTCGTCCAATGTGGCGTCGATCTGAGCTGGAGTCGTATATCCATCGCCGGCGACAAGACGTCCGTCTACTATGTTCATCTCGCTTAATTGAGCAGAGACCTGGCTTCTGACAGCATGCAATTGCTCAGGATGCGAGTTTTGCCACTCTCTCAATTTGTAGCCTTGACCCGTCAAGTCCCAGTAAATGCCTCGGAAAGTGGTGTAACAGCCTTCGCGTCCTTCCCACAAAGGCCCGATGATAACAATAAAAGCTGTAATAAATGACCAAATGAACAATACAACAATCCACCCGGTGAAAAACTTCCTGCTGAAGATGTACCCACTTCCGTACATAGGGATTGGCCAAAGTAAGATCAAACATATGGCCAAAAAGACGCAGATGGACAAGGCAAACTTGAACGCCTTGTTCAACCTCGCGCTTTCGGCCTCATAGTCGGCAGCTTCGTTCAATGCAATCTCGTGAGCGGCCTGAGTAATTTGAGATTTGATTGGAGTGAGCTTTTCTGGGTCTGGGGATTGAGACGATTCAGCCTCGAGCAATTCCTCCTCTTCGCTCACTCGCGTGATCGATTTCAAGATGTTCCAGTCAAACTTTTGTGGCTTGAAAGCAAGTGTGAGAACGGGAACGATGATCAATGGAGACAACAAGGCCACAACATTTCCAGTCAACATTGAGTCGTCCTCGAAAGTAGTGTCAACGGTAACTGAGCCAAACTTGCTTTTGGTGCAGACCAACCACAGCATGATAGCCAAGCCAGTAGCAATTGGAGGAGTGAACGTTGCGGCCGTCCAGTTCTGGTTCTTGGAGAGCAATGTCAAGGCAGATGGCAAGACCGCGCCTCCGATAATGACTCCCATCAACTCATAAAGGTATCCCATTGAGATCCCGGCGTAATACAAGCCGATGGCAAAACCGGCCATAACGTAAGCGAACACAATGACAGACGCGTGGGACATGATGATCAATTTCTTTCCCGATGCCTTTGGGTCGATGTAAGTTCTGAAGATATCATAAGTGAAAATAGAGGACACGGCAATCAATTCAGCAGACATTGCAGATGTGACTGCCATGAACACCAACAAGAGACTCATGACGGCACCACTTTTTCCCAAGAGAGCCACAGCAGCATTTGGCAAAACCAATCCGGCACTGACCTCAGCAGAAGTCATTCTCACTGGGTAAGTGGGCCAGGCAGGGGTTCCTTCGAGTGACAAGGCAGTAAGACCCATTGTGGTAGCTACAAACATTGGAATCGCGAACCACGCCAAGCCTCCCATAACGTAACCGGGCAAGGTGGCCACAGGGTCTGAGGCAAAGGCTTTGTTGAAGTAGCCGTTATCCAAAAAGACAGTACCGAAGTTACCGACGATATTGATAACAAAGAAGATACCACCAGAGTGGGATTTGATCGTCAAGTAAGATCCGCCGGCATTGCCCTCTCTTGGCAGGGTCTCAGCTAATTTAGTGACAATGTCCCAGACTGCACCAGGAGAGCCGAGTTTATCTGAAATGGCAAAAGCGTTGAATCCAAACACCAACATGATGACCACAATTACAACAGTATGGGCGTAATCAGTCAAGAAAGTCGCCTTGATACCGCCAAACAACGTGTAGATCACCACGCCAAGTGGCAACAACAAGCAGGCAGCCACGACGTTCATTCCTGTCAAGTCATGTACGACAGCAGAGCCACCAGTCAACAACATGGCCGTGACCAAGACGTTAGTTGCAAAGCCCCAAAAGCAGTACACTCCATGAGTGATACTGCCGTATCTCTTTTGAACGATTTCTAAGTATGTGTGAGCCGATGGCGCCCTCTCCTTTCCCTTGATGGCCAAGCAGGAGAACAACACTATCTGCACCGTGGCACCAGCAGCATAGTACAAAGCACCCGACACACCGTTGTTGTAGACTTGAACGGTGGAGGTTAAAAGGGTAGCGGCCCAGGTCCAGGAGGAAACAACCGCTGCCGATAACAAGAATTTTTTCACAGATCTGCCAGCAGTAGCGAATTCTTCGGCCGTCATGATTTCCTTATTGTAACGCTTCAAACAAAAAGTCGTGAGCACCATGCCCGCTGCGAACACGGCACCTAAGCCAACAACAACGGCATACCCAGCTGCCTGAGGAAGCGCAACATATTGCAGAGCGGAAGACATCTCAGAAGAATAGATAGGATTGAGTTTTCAGCTTGAAACTAAAGCCAACATTCCGGGAATCCATATTGTCTTTATACCCGAGATGAACTCTAATCAGTCTTTCAATGCAGGTCACGTTTCTTATCAGAGATGAGAAGGCCTCGCGACACTCTGCGGGTATTTTGGCATATGCAAGCAAGGGCGCAGATATCAG
Organism: Metschnikowia kofuensis (nom. inval.); assembly: GCA_030564885.1. NCBI lineage: Eukaryota > Fungi > Ascomycota > Pichiomycetes > Serinales > Metschnikowiaceae > Metschnikowia > Metschnikowia kofuensis (nom. inval.). Next base: position 7,387 of record JAJLZY010000215.1, read on the forward strand.
GCCGAGCCAAACTTCGCCGCTCGCACGGGCCGAGACTGCACACAGACGCGGGCTCGCTGTATCGGTCCACAACCTTGACAAATAACTGACTCAATGGTGTGCAGCCCGTACACTTCGCGACAGCTCTGAAATTGTGAGGATGAGTGAGACTCTTATCATGATCAGTGCGGATCGGCTTAGCTATCCACGTATTCTCTCTTTCAGGAAATATATTGCTCTCGGCGCGGCGTGAATAACGGGCCGAGCTGGGCTTGTAATGCTCTTCTGCTAGACGGCTTATAGTAAACATCTTCGCCTTGTATTCTCAATAGATAAGGCAGACCCTAATGGTAGTTCCAGAAGCCTTCTTGACGGCGCAGCGCGGAATGCAATGATACGCCTTTTTTTTTTCGGGGCTAGATAAGCTCAGTGCCTAGGCCAAGGGTGAATAGTTTTGAGCTGGAAACGTGGGCTGATACTGATAAGCCATGCAAATACACGTGGGCGGGATTTGGCATATGAAGCCCAATACACCAGTCAAGCTTGATCGGAGTCTCAAGGCAACATGTACATTAATTGAGCGATTGTGGGCACGATTACGTCCGAAATTGGCGGACGAGATATTGCGAAATAGCCCATTTTGAACAGGACACATTTGGTCATCAAGATCTAGGCATCGTGAGACAAAACCAGGACGATTTTACAAACTAACTGCCAAGGCTCGCCACATTTAGTTTTCACTTCATCCTTTATAGTAGGCGCTTCCACATCAAAAATGCAAACCACTCAAAAGACCGAGTGACTCGCTTACTGGCTCGACAGCCTTGCTTTCACCATCAGCGACAAGAACCTGGTCTGAACTCACTTCACCACCAAAATCAAATTCATTCAATGCCAAGAGTTTTTGAATGGACTCCTGTTCCTGTTTTAAGTTAGTAGAGATCGAGGTCTGCTGCTTGAGAACATCATCTCTGGCCCTTTGCTTGACCAACGACTCATCCTGTATTCTTTGGACGAGGCTAGCGTCAAATTTGTTCACGAAGTAGAATGTCCCTGATACATGCTTGTCAAAAACAACAAGCCCTTCGTCGACACATCGGGCTAATTCTTCTACACAAATCGTCGACGACCATCCAAAGTTCTCTGCAATCTCAGCCACCGTTTTGCCTCTGAAGCTCTTGTAGACATCTTTCATGTAGCCATCGGAGTCGGCCAAAAGCTCACTGGTGAATTTCTCGTACAAGAACCGATTCTCCTCCGAGATTAAGTGCTCGAGGATCACCTGGTGAATATCTTGCAGATCCTGGAGTCTCTGGGTCACCACCACCAATCCAGACTGGTAAGTTTTGAGCTTGACGGGGAGATTGAGAGTCTCAAATAATTGCAAGCACTTCTGAAAGTTTTGTGTGGTGACAAGCTCGCCGCCAAAGCCTTGGCTCATCACCGAGAAGCGATTGTATGATGCAAAAAAGTCCTGTGACGTTATCATCGATGAGAACTTTGTGAGTTTGAAATTGAGCAAAAACTCGCACATGTGCTGTGCAAGTTCTTGGTGATATATGCTCAGTGTTTGACTGACCAGAAAAGGTGCCATTGTTGTGGAAAAAAGTTGCGGCTTCTTGATGATCGAGCTGAAGGACGATGCAAGCTCCAGGATCTCTTGAGCTTTGTGCATGAGCTGTTCTAGTCCTTCAAGGGACAGCGATAAGATAAGTTCGTTTTGTTTTCTTTGTAATTCCCCAATTTTCACGAGCCCCTGGATGCCCCTAGATTGGACTCGTGGCGTGGGTTCTCGCGAAGGCAATTTGCGGATAGAAGGGGGCTTGACACCGCCTTTTGCCTCGAGGGCTTCCCATTTTATTTTTTCAATTAGTTCTTTCACATGTCTGAAGCATTCCACATCGCCGCCTTTACGAAAACTTAGTTTGACGTAGGGGGAGTTGCTGGTGTATGTTTCTTTGTCTTCAAGCACCAATCCCAATGGATTTGAAGCTGACAAAGAGGCTCTATCCGAGTCCTTGATTCTTCTCAAAATAGACTTGGATGCCTGTTTGAGAGGAGCGCCGCAAACTTCACAGAACCTCATGGATGGGTGATTGATAAAGGTACACTTAGGGCACTGGTCAGGGCTTGTATCTGAGCTCTGACTCGAGTTTGTATCACTGGTTGAGCCCCGAGCACTTCGTAGCACCAGCTCAAGCTGTTCACGTGAGGGGGGTATTCCACAAGAGACACATTTGGGTAGATCAGTGCTCAAATCTATTTCAGACGACACATGGTTGTTGAACGAGCATATCCCGCATACCCAGTCTAGAATTTGAGGCTGAGCGAGCTTTCCAGATGACGACAGAGTCTCATTGCTATCAAAGACGTCTGACTTATCTGCCGAAGCCTTAAGGTGGATTTTGATTTTCGGACTTGATCGGAGAAACCTCTCGATATATTCAGCATCCACCGTATCGCTCAAGTCTACGGCAACCGCCTTGGAAGTGTCGGCGGAGTCGAGGTAGATTATGCGCTTATTTGTTATGTAAACACGGCCATTCTGGAAATTCTTGATTTTCAGTTTGCCCTGGTAAATCCCGATTCCATCTTTCACATAGACGTGGTGCTCGTTTTCGGTTAGAAACGGCCGCTTAGATTTATTCACCGGAACACTGTGCCAGACATGGAGATATGACATAGGTGGCTTGGGTGAGATGGCACAAATGTCTGGACTTGCGCTGCAAGAAAAGTGAGAGAGTTGGTGTGCTTTGAATGAAGTTTGAATTTATGTGGGGCACGCAGCGATCAAGCCAATGCCAAGAATGGACTTGGTGTAGGCACTGTAGGACGTGGAGAATTTCTAGATCGGGGAGGTCGCACAGCTTTTGTAAGAAAAATGCTAACTCAAGTGTCGACAATGATAAATGGGGAAGGTCAGGACAAATAAAATTAATTGAAGACAAGCAAAATACAGCCTGATATTACACAGAGTCTGTCGACATAATTGTTTTTTTCCAATTTCTTGGTAATATCTGTTTTCTGCTATGAGGGCAGAAAGGACGCTCAAGTGCGCAATAGGTTGACGTATTGAACGTCGGATATTGTGGGAACAAGTCACACGTATATACGAATTCGGTGCCCCAGTTCATAGAAGTTTTTACGGTTACTATTCATCAAACATTGAAACCAAGTGTGAGGTTTTTTAAAAGGGAAACTATCAATATAAAGCCTGTTAGGTATGAACAAGGGCCACTCCGATCAGGACATGTCTCAGCATCTTGGAGCCCACTGGCCCAGCAAGCCTAGATTCTTTATTGTGTTATGATTTTTCGTGTAATGTCAACGATTTACTTTCTGAGAAAAGATCGAACTGCTGATAGAGTCTCGAATAAACGAAAGCCAGAAGAGAGTCTTACCGGGGCCACTTTCAAGTTTTCTCTTGCCCTCGTTATTCTCGGGTACTTCTCATTTGCTTCTCATTCTATTATGTTCATTGCCGCAATAACCCTGGAGCCGTGAGCACCGAGACTCTTCGCCGATCAAGCCTGGGATGTATGAGCAAGCATGTAATTCCTTTGCTGGCCGGTGTTTGAACAAAAAAAAACAGCCACACTGTATTATATATCTAGAAAAGATCAAGACTTCAGAAGAAAAAAAAAAATTCGGTGTGAACATCGTAAAAGCATGGTATTCCTCTCCCCTTATATTCGTTCCACCAGTCCCTCGCTCTTTTATCTCGCTCTCGCCCAAGAGCCTAGGGCCCTGGGCCCAGCTTCGCTTCGTTCGCACTTGGCCCTGTTCAGCAGATTCAGCACCTTTGATCTGGCCCAGGACCCGCACCCGCACTCTGTGATCTGTGTTTGGCAGATCTGGAATAGACATACCGTGGGACGTTATATTCCACCACAATATAGACCCACTACAATATAGACCATGGCTTTCTTGTTCAAGCGGAATCCCAAGTCACCGCCAGACCTTGTGCGGCTGCTCAATGACCTGGTGTCAAAACTCGACTATCTGACAGACTCCCGCAAGTACCAGGACGACTGCCATCGGTACTTGAAACAGATGAAATTGGTCTTTTATGGCGACGAGGAAAACGACCCGCAGCCAGACCAAATTGCGCTCTTGGCCCAGGAGATCCACAATACAGACTGCCTTTTTCTTTTGGTCCAAAGCTTGCGCAAACTCGATTTCGATCTGCGCAAGGATTTCGTCACTCTATTTCTGGCACTTTTGAGGCGACGCTTAGGTAACGAGTCACCCACTGTAGAATACTTGGTGCATAAAAAACCTGAGATCTTGGTGATGCTCATGCGAGGGCCGGAGGCGAGTGACACGGCGTTGGTCTGCGGGCAGATTTTGCGGGAGTGTGTCAAGTTTGAGCAGATCAATCGGGCTGTGCTATATCATCCGTTGTTCTGGAACTATTTCCGATATGCGCAGAACCATATCTTCGAGGTCGCTACCGACACGTTCGTCACACTAACCCAGTTCTTGACATTGCATAAAAAGCTTGTATCTGAGTTTTTGGCCAAAAACTGCGAACACTTCACCCTGGTGGTCAACGGGCTCATAAAGTCAGACAACTACGTGACAAAGAGGCAAAGCATCCGGCTCTTGACCGAGCTTGTGATGCAGAAGCTGAACCAGCAGTTTCTCATGTTCTATTTCGACGACACAACCAGCCTCAAGATCGTCATGATGCTTTTGAGCGACAAGCTGAAAAACGTGCAGCTCGAGGGCTTTCATGTGTTCAAGTTCTTCGTCGCCAAGCCAAAGAAATCGCAGAAAATCCTTGATATTCTCATCAAAAACAAAGACAACTTTGTCCAGTTTTTTTCCACCTTCGATGTTTCGGATTACGGGTCCAATATAGTGGAAGAGCGAGACTACATCATGCATGAAATACAAAAACTACCCGACATCGAAAGAATGGAATAGCCTGCCAAATAGAACGCAGACACAGCATCACACTTCTACGTCACTCGCAAAATCATCATGTTTATCGACATAAAACTCAATTTCTATATTTGTAGAGTTACTTAGCTACCCGGAGAGTTTGTCATCACTTGTCACTCTGTGTCATTCTCTTGGTCACTCTGTCACTTTGTTTATCATTTTTTAAATTTCATCTCAAAACAAGACATTTACGCAACAACCTTGGACCAGCCCTCGAATTCCTCCTCGCCGTATTGGATCTTCTTGATCCAGTCGGCCATCTGGACGGTCAATTCTCCAGCGTCACCTTTGGCCAAAGGAACGGCAACGTCCTCGCCTCTCCAGCCAATGTTCTTGATTGGAGAAACCAAAGCAGCAGTACCAGAACCGAAAGCCTCGACCAATTCGCCCTTGGCTGCTCTCTCCTTGACCTCGGCCATAGTGAACTTACGCTCATTGACCTCCCACTCAGAAGAAGGCAACCTGGCCCTGGCCAACTCCAACACAGAGTCTCTGGTGACACCCTCCAAAATGGTGCCGTCCAAAGGAGCAGTGACCAACTCCTTCTTTCCATCGGGGTTTTGGAACACGAAAAACACATTCATCGTACCAACCTCGGTGATGTATCCTTCCTCGCCGAAAAGCCACAAGTTCTGCTGGTACCCCTTCTTGGCGGCCTCCAAGGCTGGCTTGATGCATGGGGCGTAGTTGGCACCCAACTTCCTGTTTCCAACACCACCGGGCCATGCTCTGACGGCATAGTCGGTGGCTTCCAAGGAAACTGCCTTGAATCCCGTGGAATAGTATGGGCCGACGGGGGAGGCAATAATGTACAAGAGAGCCTTGTCTGGGGTGCTGACCCCCAAGCTGGCAGAAGTACCGATGATGGTGGGTCTCAAATACAAAGAGTAGCCTTCACCGTGAGGAACGAAGTCCAGGTCGATTTTAACAAGCTCCTCGAGCAACTTGGTGAACTGCTCGCCGTCGAAAGTGGGCAAGCAGATTCTGTCGGCGGAGGCGTTCAATCTGGCCATGTTCTTGTTTGGTCTGAAGATTCTGATCTTGTTTTCCTTGTCTCTGTAGGCCTTCATTCCCTCAAAGGCCTCGAATCCGTAGTGGAAAACGATAGTCGAAGGATCAAGACTCAAGTTGTGGTATGGTGTGATGGTGGGTGCAGCCCAGCCGTTCTCGGCAGTCCACTCGATCTCCAACATGTGGTCGGAGAAAGTTTTGCCAAAGACCAATTGATCATTAGGAACCTTTTCCTTTGGAGTAGTGGTTTTCGTGATGACTAATTTCGATGCGTCCAATGGGGCTTGACTCATGGTTGCTAATAGTCTGCGTGGAATGTTAGTTGCTGTTCTCAAAGGAGCTAGTCTAGAAAAGAAGGACATCGGAGCGTCGACTAGGAAGTTCGAGTGCCGATAGGGTACGAAAAAAGAAAAGGAAAGGCGCTAATAGAGTTTCCGAAAATGCGACTTACGTTTTCCTGGGCCGGTGACTTTATCAGGAACGGCGCGCACCGGGCGGCCCTAACCTGATATATAGCTGCGCGCCGAAACCGGCCTCAGAGTCATTTCCCGTCAATAGCCGGCAGATCGACCCTGTGCTAACAGAGGGGCGATTTCGCGGCAGGCCACTGGGGCACTGAAAAGGGCGAAGGAGTCATAGAGAAGCAGCGGCCGGTCTAAGCACAACTTTAACGGACAACAAATAAATTCAGGTATATTGAATGACTCATTTTGCGAATAAATGGTGAATGAGCCTAAAGATGACTCCCTTTGTGGGCTAACTCAACTCGATACTTGTCATGTATATTCTCCATATTGGTATGCGAAAATAGGATCGGTTGACATGGAGATTGCGAGCGTCTAGAATTACAGGCCTCATTTCTCACGCCACTCTCGATATACGGCCCGGCGACATGCAATAAGTTAGACCGCGCTCTTTTTATTTCCGCGTCGAGTCATTAGAATGGGCGTTATGTTCTTTGACTGTATTATATAAATTGTTCTATGAATCGTGAGCTATGTTTATCAATTGTTTTTCACACCTTGAATTGAGCCAGATAGTAAGTACTTCTCATTTTTTCAATCTCAGCCATGTTCGAAATCAGTATACCTTAAGGTTTTCCACGTACTTCCCGGTCAAATAAACGTCTCCGTTTTCTGAGATGACAAACACGTCTTTGTTGGAGCCAAGGTAGGATGCAGTTGTCCACAACGTCGTCTCGGGAGCGATCTGGAGCCCATTCAAGAACTTGACTCGCAAGATCTCCTGATCTGCGCTCTTGTTTACTGAATCAAAAGGCCAGGTTTCATCTAGATATTTCCTAGTCACCACTGTATTGTAGCTGTCTCTCAAGTGTTCTTGTAAGTGCTCCACGCGAAATCGTCCACTCAACTCAGGCATCACTATATCGGACAAAGCAAACGGGAGTGCTAAATTAACTCCTGTGACACGGTACATCTCATACTGCTCAGGCCGCTTCAAGGCGCCAATCTGGACCTCAGTCATGGCAGTGGTGGCCGAAGGAGAACAGAACTTATTGGGTGAAAGCCCGTAGGTTTGTAAAAATGAATCCAGCAACTCGATGATGCCGTCTCCATCTATTGGCTCTAGGTGTGCGGGCCGGAACAATGTCTTGCCCATGATCTCATTGGGTGTGAAAAGCCTATTCCATTCGTAGTATCCAGAACCTAGAAATATACGCTCCTGTTCCCACTGATTGGGCTTGATCTCACAGAATGTCAAGTGGTTGAAAGCAGGCTCCAAACTGTAATCAAATCGAGCTATCATGGAGCTATGGTCAAATGCAATCAAGTCCTCAGGATCGGAATCCATTTCGTTCAGGGCCTGTAGTACTCCGCGCCACATTGACTTGTTGCCTTTCACTTTACTAAGCGTTTTCGAAGGAGTCTCTTGACTTTGTAGAAACAGGGAGAACTGCTTCTTACTTCGAGTTTGCATTTCTTTGGTGAGCCAGAGAGGATGCGCTTCCGTCGAAAACACCCAATTCCTCGAGCTCATTTTCGGGCTATGGACATAACTGTCGTTGGATTCGTCGAATAGAAGATAGAGGTACTTGAGCAGCTCTCCCAACACAAAAGTTTCCATTCTGTCTTGCATGAGACCAGTTTTTATATTTTGGTAGCCCGAAAAACCACACTCTGTTTTGAACCGGGTCTCGAACAACTCCAAGATGCGCACCCCTATCTCCAAGTACATGGGCTCTCTGGTCGCCCGGTACAAATAGTACGTCGACTCGATGAATTCAGGCCGGAGTGGATACCATTCGAGCCACATGGTGAAGTCGAGCTTCTGCTCCGGGGTGAGATTCTCATCAGTGTACATACGAGTTTCCCATCTTTCGGGAATAGAATCGAAATGGTCCCAGACCTTGAGATACACAATGTGGCTTGACACCGCGTCAGTGAGTCGTCCTGCCAAGACCTGTAGACCTGGCCAGAAGGCGCTTAGCAGGTCGATCCATGAAGCCACTAAATCAGCTGTAGTGGCTTGTATATTGGCGAAATACGTGAAGCCGTCAGGCCCAGACTTGAACGCCAGGAAAGTGACAAGGCTCTGGTAAGACTGGGCAAAAATATCCCACAATTGCGAGTCATCTAGCACAATCGCGCCTTTTAACGCGTACTCATAGAACGAGTCGATCAGTGCACCTATGCCTGTGATGACGTCAAGCCACTTGCCACCATGAGGGTCCAAAGACATGGGAAGCAAGCCAATGGGCAGCCGCGCATCCCACAATTTATCAAGAGTCAGTCGCGTCAAGGTCTCGAATCTGGCATCGCCTGTAAGCCTCAGAAGAAGCGTGAATTCCAAAAAAGGGGTCGTGGCTCCTGCCGTACATGCCTCCTTGTTGACTTTGGAAGACACTGCATCGAGGCCCTTTGCTAGGTTGATCCGAGGCAACGGCAAGCCGGTCGAGGTCTTGTACGCCGGGATAAGTCTGAGGCCCAAATCGTACGCCATATTTAGAAGGAACCCGTCGTATTCTGTAGCGATTTTTTGGATTTCTGGGTCGCCCAGGTGCCAATCTAGCTCGGAAAGGGCCAAGTGTGCCAGAAGAAGCCCGCCAAGCCATCGGATCGAAGCTTCAAACACCTGTATCACATTATCTTGGTCGAAGTATCCGTCTTGGTTTGCATGAAGGTACTCCAAGACACGGCCTAGCTCGACCCATTCTTGCATCATGATGAGCGTGTCGAGATTATCTAGAACAGTCAGCGACACGTTTCCCAAGGCATCTCGATGGATATCGTCGGGTGTAGTGAACTGGGGTCCGTACGGAACGCACGAGATCGGCCGCACCTCGTCCGCAGGGAAAGCGTGGTCCATATACGAATGCCAGCCATGATGGAAAAGCGATTTTGACCGGTTCTTGAGTTCTTGGAGATGCCGCGGCGTAAATGCAGAGTGCGTTGATGGGGCGAGACTTAGCACAAGCCCTCCATAGAAAAAAATAAATAGCGGGTTCATAAAGGATGCCGACCCTGAGATACAAAAAAAGGGCTTTTTTGGGTACACTAAAGATAATCTATCGTATCTAAGCCTTAAACGCTCTTGAATTGAGGTCAAGATCGGCTCGGGGCTCGCGCACCGATGCCCAGTTTACCGAGACAGCTGCACCGGTGCACATCGGCTAGAGCCTCCAGTTGATTTCTTCTCGAAAGCGCGAGCCATGTGAACAATAGAAATTCCCAGAATTTACGACACAGAAAACTGGCCAAACCTCATTGTTTTTGGTTGGGGCATATACACTGGATGGTTTCAAATTGGGGTTTGTCCAGCCAATGCATTCTCAATATAGAAAGTGTAGATGCTACAATCTGCTGCGAGAGACTCAATGTATCATGACAGATCCTCATTGAGACAGCCCTTGGGCATGCATAAATTAGGACTCAAAATGAAAGAAAAGGAAGTGCGAGGAGCAATGCGGTGCAACTTTTGGCATTTGTAGAATAAAATTTGAAGAGGAAAAACCAGCGAGCAATATGGTAGATAATAACATGCCTGTCAAACCCAGTGCCAAACAATCAAAAAGAAATAGAAAAATCCCTCAAAAATAGAGAACAAAATTAGAATACTGAACAGAGCAAGTAGAAGTACAGAGGCCGGCACATTGTCTATTGCTGCGGCTCAGAAATTTGCCCTTGCCACTCCAGAAGAAGTCATTTGTGATAATACAACAGTCCGTCCAATATAGCGGCGTTCAGGCCCAGGGCAATCTATTATTACATCGGGCTTCCATTATTTCGCAAGCTCGCGAAGTTTCGCCGCACCACAGAAAATGGACCTGCAGAAAAACCAATGACAGAAAAACAGCAGTGGCCTTAGCAACCACAGAATCGTACGGCCGGGTTTGAAAACTTCTTAGTTCCACGACAGCCACTTTATTTCTTCTCCTTTTTTTGGTCGAAGCAAAAAGAATCACAAATGACATTTCTCACATCGATCGTTCTAAAGATCGAGATCACACCCTCAGAGAGTCCCGGAGCAATGACGTAGCTGTCCATTCCAAGCCGGCATATACCCAGCAGCCCAGCACGCTGTTGCCATGCACGAGCCACCTGGCATTGCCTGCGGATAAGGCGGCCTTGGGAAAGTGCGAGCACGCTACAGCCCACAGCAAAGGTTCCCATTCCGATCAGCTTTATTCCCTGCTTGACCGTGCAAAGAACATATCTTCAGTATAAACTTGCTGGATTTGTGATTTTTTTGTTGAAGTATCGCTGGAAGACCTGAGCTAATCCAAATAAGTGATCTCTTGCACACAATTGCTGCATAAAAAAGTGGATTTCGTGACCTCCCAAGTCAGTGTGCCTAGGTCTATTTGGTGTCTTTAGCACTTCCACAACTTGTGACGAACTAAGCAAAACAAAGGGATCCGACTATCCCACCTCATATTCTTGCGTTTTTTGAACGCCGAATAAAACACGTCTTCATATCCCATAGAGAAACCACAAGAATCTCATGTTTAGACGCAAGACTCGCAACTCGACAGCATACACCGGTGTGGGGCTAGCGTCTCCTTCAGCCCAGGCCCCAGATAATGGCGCGATGGCTGCTGCTCTTACTATTGGCCAGAACCTCAAGCAGACGCGGCCGGAGATCTACGGGAAGCCAAATGGCACGTCTCTGATGACTCGACCACAGCAATCAAGACCGACCCTGAGTCTTTTGAAACGGAGCTCGTCGTACCAAAACTCGATCGGCTCAACGTCCACTCCAAGACCCTCACGTACTGGGCTGAACCTCTCCAACAGACACAGCGTGACGCCCGCGGCAAGCCAGAATGTGTACAACATTGACGATAGTTTCAACGACTCCTTCTTCGAGGAAGTTGGCCACGAGACCGACGCCCATTACAGCAACGAGGCGCAGCTCCGTGACTTGAAGTTGCACCACCAGCCACAGACCAGCCAGCCCAAAATGGTCAAAAAGTACATTCCTACACCCAACGGTATCAAGGTGGTGGAAGTGCCCGAGGAAACAATGAAAAAGGATATTGCCCGGTCCAACTCCATGCGTTCCAATCTCTCACAGAGCCGCACGGGTCTGTTGCGGAACCCAAGATCCCACTCCATGACAAACGCGGCCAAGTCCAGAAAACCAAACCGGCTGCGTCTCTCTTCTTTGGTGAACGCACCAAGAATCGATGAACAGAGCGAGTTGGACTACCAGTCCGCTCAGCTGCCACGTGCGAGGTCTGAAGCATCGCGGGACCTGGAAGATTTACACAAACAAATCGAGCACGAGAAGCAGTTGGCGAGGGACTTGGAGAGGCAGCGTGCCGAATTCGAGCAGTTAAAACAATTGCGTTTGGAGAACGAGCGCAAGCTCAAAGAGCTCCAGAGTCTCCAGGAAGAGGACACAGCGTCTTTCAAAGATGCTTCTTCTTTTGAGGAAAAAGAGCCTGTGTCGAGCAACACGACTGCAGTCTCTGATCACGTTAAAAGTACCGGGAAAGGTACTGAGCGTGGCAGAATTTCTCCAGAATCTGAAGATGAGGACGTACCAGTCCATCCCGTCGCATTCATGGTGGACGAGTTGGATCTGAAGAGAGTCATCTCAAGCGAGCAGAATGGGTCGGCAATCGAGGACACCATCGATCTGTATGCAGATGAAGAAGAGGATGAGGGAGAGGACGAGGAAGAGAAGGAAGGATCCAACGGAAATGGACCTGGCGGTATCTCCACTTCACCACACGACGCGCTTGTCAACTCTTACGGCGACACGTTTCTTCCCCTCAGTGACTTGGAGGCCAGGACTGGCCCCGAAGAGTCTACCGACAACTTCGGAATCGAAGAGGTGCCAGCAGAAAGGTTCGACTCGCCCAACCTTGCCAGCCAATTGCGCCCCACATTCGCCCAGCCAGACCGCTCCGCATCAGATAATCATAACACTTCTGTGAATAACATTTCCTACGAGTTTGGCGCATTTCCAGAGGAGCCTGAGACGGCAAAACAAGGTCCAGCATTTGACCCAGTTCCTGAAGTCATTGTGCCGCGGGACTCCGCCTTCGATCGTACCAGCGAGACCGCGTACGAGGATTTGGCGCCGCCCCAGAATTTTGCTGGTTCTATAAGATCGTTTTCAAGTGCTGACTCCAAGTCAAGACCCATCAAGTCTGCCATGAAAAACGCAAGGCCAGTCTATGGGTCCAACAACGGTTCCACCGAGAGCCCTGCGCGCCAGGCGTATTTGTCGTTGACCACCGCAGAAAATACAAGACTCAACTCCAAATTGTCGACCTCTGATTTGAACGACGATACTCTTGCACCTGAGCCCAGGCATGCGCCGGCTCCAAAGTCCCCAAATGGCCAACAAAAGAGAATGTCGCAATCTTTGCGCAGCCAGCCCAGTACATCCTCACAGAATGGCCTAGCCGGCCGGTCCCTTAGGCCCCAGTCGATGATGGACAATCAGGCTGGGCGTAGCCAAGGTGGTGGGATGAGTAGCAGGATCATGAAGCAGGGTCCTCAGCCCATAGCCCCACATCCCACATCGAAGCCCAACTATCAATCACCCTCGAAACTCAAGGCTGCAGAGCTATACGCCAAGGCAAACAGGCGCCCAATCTCTGAGTTCCAGTCAGTGCCAAGAAAATCGTCTTTTTCCAGGGATCCCGAGATTCCTCAGAAGCCAACTCCCCAAGTTGCTGAGAGATCTTCACACAGAATGACTTTGAGATCTCCTACAGTTGCCGCGTCACCCGCAGACCCCAGCCCTGTTCAGCAAAGTGCTGGAACCCAGAAAGCCACATCACAATTCGGCGGAGGCAACTTCAGATCGAAGTTTGCAGACTCGGATGATGAGCAAGATGCACGGGGAGGTGGAGGACAAGGTTTCTCGTCCCGTTTCGCAGATTCAGATGATGAGACACCACGTCTTCTGACGTCTCAACGTCCTGTTGAAAGCT
>JAJLZY010000216.1:0-20450 GCA_030564885.1 Metschnikowia kofuensis (nom. inval.)
ACCTGGCCTCCATTGAGGCAATGAAGATAAACAGCGGCAAAATTGTCATGAATTATAAATTTTAAGGCTTTCAACACTGTAGTGTACCCCATAGGCACACCCCTTTTTTTTCCCTTTCCTGATTGAGCACATTCAATGTGTATCAATGCGATGTTTGATTGACGTGAAAACTCAAAGAGGGCTGGGTCCGTGGATGCATTGATTGGCTCGGGCGTGAGAGATATAATTGTCTTCAAGTGTAAGCTCCGCAAAAACGCAAAATTGATTTCCCTGGGGTAGCCACCACGATAGAGACTTGGCTGGACGTGATTAAATTTGAGTGGTGGTATGAGTGGCTCAGATTCCAACATTTATGATTGTGAAAGATTAGCATACGTCGAATGGCTCAACGTTTAGGGCTGCACCAAATTCCTAGACCTCTCCACGTAACTGATCCTAGGACTTAATCGCGGTTTGTGAACGCGGGATCAACAAATTCGCGGGTATGTCTTACTAGAAAATACAGTGTGTCATTAGTGCCTCATGTAATTCATTCCGACTCTTGTCAAACGGTTCAAGCTGAGCTTCGCTCAAAGTTCACCAGTATTCTTGCAATGGAAGAGACACACATTGGCAAGCAAGTTTTGAATCGACGACGTCATGTTGTAAATGGCAAGCAATGTAAGGCTTGCAAGTAGCTGTTGCAGAATTGAGATGATGTCCCTTTTTGAAATAAAACCTGAAAATACAGTGATTTGAAAGCCTTATTCTTAAATCCAATAATTGAAGAAACATTGTGCTTTTTTGACTGTCCATTTTTTTTAAGAAAACAGATGTATTTGAGGGTACCACAGGCCGGAGCCAGGGGCGAAAACTATATACTGTCAAAAATCTTAATACTTTAAGATGGGTTTTCGGCCCAGGGTCGAACCCAGATTTACTTGACTATTTTAAGCATCTTGTTTTCCACACCTTGACAGTCTTCTTGTTATCTTTCAAAGCTTCATCTTTTCATAGAACGTTATCGTCTCAGAAATTTTTTTTGCAAGTTTGTGCGTGATCGTTTGGAAATGCGGAAATCATTGAGCGTTCAGACATTGACCATTTTAAAAGATTTAGCATCCCAGGCAAGGAGCAGCCACAATGATAAATATTTGTCAATAGAGTCTACTTAAAAAGACCCAGGGAAGTAAGCCAAGGCGTCGTGGTTACCTCGCTCCTGATTAGAGAGCTAATCAGAGAACTTGGTTAGACAACTTGGGACGATGCATAAATTTTGTCGAGTGAGCCGAGTCCATACCTGAGCAGCACTCCCAAAGCAGAATTCAGCTTGATGGGGGAAAGCGTGCATTTCTTACTGGTTTGGATAAGCGACGTTAGCAAAGGGCCGAGTGAGGGACGTCCCCGAAATAAAGCTATTGTACGTAGAATCTTTGGGATAGGAAAAAGGATAAGGAATATTTCAAATCACGGAAATTACGCAAAGCTGGTGCTTCATTTTCAATTTTCGCCTCCCTCTACTTCTGAATATTATTTGACCGTTTGACCACATGATTAACAAGAGGTATCTACATTATCAATCTCTTGTGAAACTTGCGATGAAGTGTTTCGGGCCATTCGTTGAATTTTCTCGAATTTACCTTCGAAAATAGTTTTTGAACATATACATACATATTTTGTGGACTCTCAGTGGAGGTGATCTGGCTCCAGCCTCCTCCCATACATCATCATCGGCAAGAACTTTATGGTCTTCTCCGCAACTCACAAAGATACAAGGTATTCGAGTGGAAGAAAAGATCTTGTGCAATATTCTCTTGATCAGTATTCCACCGAGCCCGTGACGCGACAATCAGTTGTAACTTACGTGAGCTGGATGAAGCGTTGAACGTGGGTTTATAATCTTTTTGTTTTAGTTCACATCGGCGTCCATGTCACACAAAATAAATCGTGTGAAGTAAACAACGCTGGTATCACGACGTTTTTAATCGACGATATCGCAAGTACTCAGACGCGTTTGGACATATTCACTAGAACTTGGCATCAACGCATGCTCAAAACCACTCATAAAGCTTGAGACCTATAGTAAGTTAGAAAGTTTGCAATCAGCGACATTCGTCGCAAGAACCTCGTCAATTGACATCCTGGGTGGAACCCCTAGAATTTTGGAGCCACCAGCAATCCCACTACTATTTTTCAAGTATAGTGAGTCACCAACGTCATTAAACTTCCTCAAGACATAATCCAAGTCCTCTTTTGTCAACGCCGAGCTCACGCATAACCTGACTCTCGCAGTTGTGATGGGTGTGGCTGGATATCCCACAATCACAACTGCAATTTTCATAGAATATAGCATTCTTGAGATTGCTGGCATTTTCGCAGGTAAATACAACAAGAGTGGTATAACTGGTGAGTCATCTGCTCCATAGACAATGAATCCTAGTTTCTTGAGCCCAAGACGTAAGTAACGGGAATTGAAAGCAATTCTTTTCAACCTTTCTTCTCCTTCGCCCGGATTGATCGAACCATCAATCACACTGAGCGATGATATGATTTGCTCCAAAACAGGGGGCGGTACACCTTCACCAAAACTATTGTTCAAATAGCTGAGCCTTAGTTTGTCAAGGATCCACTTATCACCGGCAATATATCCACCCGTTGCTCCGAAAGACTTTGTCAATGTCCCCATCAAGATATCAATCTTTAGGGGATTTACCAGGAAATAGTCGCAAATGCCACGCCCTTGAGGCCCGAGCGCCCCGATAGAGTGCGCCTCATCGACAAAAAGATAGCACTTGTATTTCTCCTTCAATTGGACCACAGCTGGGAGATTGACCATGTTTCCCTCCATGGAATATAAACCTTCGACCGCAATGATGATCTTCTTCCACGGGCGATGCGTTTTGGGCTGTCCTTGAGCTATTTGATTCCTGATGAGCTTTTCCAAGTCTTTCATATCATTATGCTTGAAAACCTTCACAATTGCTCCCGAAAGCCTGATGCCAAACCGAGTCGAAGCGTGATTCAAGGAGTCACTGATCACCAAGGACTGAGAGTCAACGAGCGAAGCAAATAAACTCGCATTCGTCCCATAGCCTTGGCTCACGATTATTGCGTCCTCTTTTCCAACGAAATCTGCAATGACTTTTTCACATTTAGCGTGCAAGTCGGTTGTTCCAATTGCGTTCCTAGGTGAGCAGGAGGATGTACCGAAGCGATTGACTTGGAGCAAAACATTATCGGTGCAGATGCCATGCGATTGAGCAAACCCCAAGTAATTATAAGATGACAAATTTAGACACTCAACAGATTGGCCCAGATAAGTGTATTCCTTACCTTTACGAGTTCTTTCAAAGCATTTGATGAATCTGCCTGGTGCACCATGAACAGGCCTAGCAAAGCAATCGTCGATTCTTGTCTTTAATCGACGGACATAGAAGTTCTCAAATCCATCATACCAAGGAGCATACCCATCCTTTTCAATCAAGTCTTCGTAATCCTGTGGTTTGAAGATCTTTCCGAAGAAGTCTCGGATATGTCCTATAATGATCAAAATCAAGTAGCTTAACAATGTGGCCAAATGGATCATGTATGGGGGCTCGTCATCGATGGGGGTTGGCAACGGCTCGCCCACTGGATGTTTGGAGACATACAAATATTCATGTGAAGTCAACGCTCCGTATTCTAGGTCAGACTTTACATCAGAAGGCCGGGAATCGCTTGGAGCGTTTGGTATTAATGTAGACATTTTTGTGAAAAAAATTACTCAGCTAGCTTCTAAGGATGCTCGTTCACTTGAGCGAGAAGAGTTCAGCGCGTGGTGTCACCAGGATCGCATTGGGCGTCCGCAAGCTACATGCATGCTTAATTCGCGTCAGCAATCTGAGCTGCCACTTCCTCCATCGGATCTGCTTCAGCTCAGTTGTGGGCCTGCTCCGATGTAGAAAAAAATTTGCAGGAGTTGGCCGAATCCCCATTGAGCTGCAAAATATAATTATGTGTAGGAACTTCCCAATCGAGATGACCGACTGCTAATATTGTTGTTTCTTCAAGGTGATGCTCTATGTATAAATGACATTTATTTATCATCACTGGATCCATACCCGAGAAAGCCTCATCCAAAATGAGAAGGTCAGGGTTTTTGATGATAGCTCTTAGAAAGAGTGCAAGCTTCTGCAGAGAAACAGAAAGCTCGCAAAATGGCACATCTCTGAATTGCTGTATTTCCCTGTTAAAGTGTTGCATTATTTTTTGAGCGTGAGAAGGGATGGTGGAGCATTTATAAAGAATTTTGAGATTGGAATTTCCAACATCTCGCACGAGGCCATTCATTATGACGGTGATGAATGATATCCTAGAGGGAACAATCGCATGAAGCTCGGGTGACGAAACGCCGATCTGGTTATTTATATCGAAATAATTTACCCCGCTTCCTGTTCTTCGCGTAACACCATTAATTCGTAAGCAAGATTTCCAGGATTGTGGATGCTCAGCGGTGATTAAGGATAGAATAGTTGTTTTGCCCGATCCGTTCACGCCAAGGATTCTCCATTTCGAGCCTTTTTCTACCTTCCAGTTGAAGTTCAGTAAGATTGGCACATTTTTGTACACAACTGAGGCATTCACGAATTCAATGAATGCTTTATTTGGGTCAGGTGGACTTATCTCGTGACGCTCGAGTGGGAAGTCACTGGGGTCACCATTTCGAGGACCTTTCGTATTTAATGCGAAGAGATCTCTTTTGTCAGATAAATTCTCATCAACAAGACACAACCCAGAATCATCGACGAGTGCTAGTTTTGAAATCCACAGAGGGATTGCCTCTATTGGGCGTAATCCAAGCACTACGCTGATGTTCAATTTCGTTGCTAAGTCTCTGATAGCCCCCGACACTAAAAGGGCAGCATTTGGGTCAAGGCCCAAAAAGGGATCATCAATCACGAGAAGCTGCGGTGTGCCGTGTATTGCCTTCGCGATTCTTGCTCTTCTCATCTGGCCGTTGCTTAGCGAGTTTATCCATTTTTGATGACAATGGCTCAATTTGAATTCGGCAAGAATCTCTTCGGCCAAACCTTCTCTTTCATTCGAGTTTGTGCTCCGATTGTAGTTGTTCGCTCCAGAAACGTAGTTCAAGACCGAATTCACATCGTCAGTCAGATCCATTTCACCTCTGAAAGAGTAAGCCTCATATCTCGCCGCCATGTGACACTTCTCGATTCCTGAATTGTCCTTGAAATCTATGAATTTTACACCCTTGTGATGCCCGCCATTTATCAAACTCGAGTAAGTTCGACTATTGGGTGGATCCGCAAAATATTTAGAGGCCAAAATTTTCAAAAAATCGGACTTGCGTGGTCCAGATACCACCCAAAAACTAGGCTTTTTCACATCTGAGCAAATCTCGAATTTTATTATCTCTTTTGTGAACAAGTAATGCCGCTTGTTATAAGCTGAAGAATAGTCGTAGAAAGATCCATTGCAGATTCGAACGAGCCAATTCTGTGAAGTCTTCATCTCTCTAGGGATTGTTCTTGGGAAAGAATCTTGATCTCAGTAAATATGAGTGTGCGAAAGAGGCTGGGCAATCAGCGCAAGAGAATTGTGTGGATCGTTGCGAAAGATACTCAAAGAATCACAAAAGAACTCATCGATACTTTGCGGGAGGGAATCAAGTGTATTAGAAATTAATTCGGTCTTGTGTTCACTTGGGGCTTATGTAACTGTTCCGAACGACAGCAGCCCCACAGATACAAATAAATCACGTGATCAATAAGGAGTCGTGACGTTTTCCTTGTTTGCGAGATGTACTATTGGGCAGTAGAAATGGATTTCACAGATGCGGCGAACAGGCCCGAAAAGGAACATGAAAGCAACAACAGAGAAAGTGGTTCAGAAAATACTGAAAATACTGTACCGGCTGTGGCTCGATTGGAAAACGACATCGAGAAGGTATACACCCTGATTGAATCGAAGCTTGCAACATTCTGGAGTACCGCCACGCGTAGTGTACAAAGTTTTCAGATAGCAGGTGATGAAAAAAGTGATAAAAACCTTACCCAGAAAGGTGATGAAGTCTCTTGGAAAGACTCCGATCCTAAGCACCCTGCCAACGAGAAAAATGAAGAGAATAGTCAAAGATCCAAGGATGTCAAGATTGACCTCGGTTCCATCACGGTGCTGGCAAACAGAGCTCTCGATGAACTAGATTCTAAACTAGAAGTCGTGGAGCAAACAGCTGGTACGTACGTGAGTTCTCTCGCCTCATTTTTTACGGGCGCTGTTTCATCGACATCTTCAAAATGGTCAGAAAAGACCAGCAAGAGCTCATCGTCTTTACCAACAATACCTGGTGATGTTTATGGATCATCTCGTTACGACATGGAACTTTTCAAGCTACACACCACGATGGATACATTTATCGGTGTTCTTGACGACGACGAAGAAGCCGAGTTAGCCGCATTTCAAGTTGATGAGAAAACGCAGGAAGTAAGCAATCTTTTAGCTAAGTATTCCGAGACCTTGGAGATTTTGATGAGTAGACTAGTTCCAACTCAACTCACTTACAAGCAGTTTTGGTATAGATATTTCAAGCAAGATGAAAGATTGAAAGCGGGTGAGCAAGCGAGAAAGAAGTTGCTTACGCTCAAAGACAAAAAAGATGGGCTATCCGCTTTGAGGAAAGATCTTGACAATAGAGAGGGCGATGATAAGGAGAAGATCGCGAGGCTTGACTCACGAAGAATAAAATCGCCCCATGCACACAACTTGAGAGAACAAAATATTGGAGAAGGGGAAGGCGAAGGGGAAGAGGAAGAGGAGGAGGAAGATTTCACTTGGGATGATGACGAAGATCCTCAAGATGTCAGCTCATAATATGCCTCTTCCAAATTTTAGTTAACCGATATCGTATACTGCATATAAATATATCATGCGTGCCTCAAGGAGATGATTGTTCACCTCAGAGTCACTGAAGAACACAACACAATATTGAAATGGGTAAATACCAGCATGCGAAAATATCGTGTGGAACAGAGCAGAGTATTCTACACGATAAAACTATTCAGAAACGTGTCTGGGTCAAGACTTCCCGCGGGTCTCCAACATCAATTATGATTAGCGAGTTTGACATCATTGATGACCTAAAGGCTGCGGTTTTTCAAAAGTACCCCAATACGTTGGCTAAAAGTCATGACTCATCTGATCTTCGAGTCTTCGTTGCAATTCATGGTCGCGAGCATCCGCTGGTTGTCAAAAGCTCGAAAAGTAAGGTGTCAATTTCTCGATTTAAAAGCGAGCCCGAGGATTCCACACGTAAAGCCTTAGCATCCGATGGTCTCATGACAAATATTTCATTCAAACTACTAGAGCCAGACAAGAACGTGTGGGAAGCCCTAGAAGAGCATTTTGAGAATGGCATGAAAATGAGCGACGCTCTTTGGATCGATGCAACAAATGATCAGCCTCACGTTTTGCTGAGCAAATTCAACTCAGGCACTGAGAAAATGGAGGAAATTCGGTTCAAAGATCTTGTGAAGACATGCTCGCCATCTCCGAGCCACTCAAATATCAAGAGACCGAGTGTGGCAATAAATGCCTTGCACACTCCCAAACCGCAAAATCCGCAACAATTTTCTCATGTTTTGGAAAAATACTCCCCGGATTCTTCAAAAATGCTCTCGGAGTTATCTTCTGTAGGGCACTCACATAAACGATCTCAATCAAGTCCATCTCAATCACCCATATCTTTAACGCCGCTGTCCAAAAGCAGCAGCTCACAAGCGGTGCTACTTCTCCCGAGAAACTTTTCTCTCGGAGAACAGCATCCGCTCAAAAGACTTTCTTTGGATGAAAGCCTAATCCACAAGTCTGGCCTGGCATCGAAACATAGCTCGACGAATTCAAGATCAGTCATCGACGAAAGACAGAATGATCTCGTCGATAACGCCGAGACAACACTTCAAATTAAAGGCGCAACTGATTCCGCTCATTCAAAAAATCAGCAGCCGCCACAAAACTTCGACAAGCCTCTGCATATATCAAGCGATAACAACAGGAATGATTCCAATACGAACTCTATGCACCAAAAAGTTTCGTTGCATCCCATTGTCGAAAAAAAGCTAAATACCTCGACATTTCAGCAGGTACTACCGTCTATTTCGGTTCTTGTTGTTGAGGACAATTCAATCAATCAAGCAATTCTTGGTGCGTTTCTACGAAAACACAAAATCCGCTATCAAATAGCCAAGAATGGACAAGAAGCCGTGGACAAGTGGCGAAAAGGTGGGTTTCACTTGGTGCTCATGGACATTCAGCTACCGGTAAAATCAGGAATCGAAGCCACGAAAGAAATCCGGCTTCTTGAAAGAGTCAATCGGATCGGAGTTTTTGCTCAACACGAATTAAGTGTTACGCAGGCTGCAGAGAAGTTAGAGATTAAAGAATCTCAAAAGCTAGATCTTACAATATTCAGATCCCCGGTTATTATAGTGGCTCTCACTGCGTCCTCGAACTCCTCGATTGATCGCAAAAATGCTCTCACAGCCGGATGCAACGATTATTTGACCAAACCGGTCAATCTAGTTTGGCTCCAAAACAAAATTACAGAGTGGGGATGTATGCAAGCGTTGATCGATTTCGATGGTTGGAGATGGAAAGGTAGTCCTAGTACTTCATAACCAGCCCAGGGTGACTTTACCTCGAAAAAGTAGGAGACATAATCTATAAAACATCTGATTTACAATTCAATTCGAACTAATGCATTCAAATTATCCAGCCACTCGTAACCATTGACAAGTTGCTCATCATACTTGAAGAATTATCTCATTTCATTGAGTAATCATTTTCCCTGTTCACCGGGCAATGTTGGTTGCGTGAAGCTCTAGTTACTTAAGCATTCTTTTGAAAGATATATATTGCACCTTTATTGTGTTGCCCCTCATCGTTTGTACGGGGCGCACGACACAAATCGGTGCAACAATGCGCGCCATCTACGAGGGCATACGAATAACTTCTTCGACCAGAAAATTAACACTTCACCTGAAATATGTCGAGAGATGCTGCCAAACCAAAGACAGATCGTGATGAGGAAGGCCGTTCAAACAAACTGACCGTAGCATCCCCAATGGTGCCGTTAGAGGTAATCGACAAGGCCATCGGCACACAGATCAAGGTTTTGTTGTCCAACAACAAAGAGTTTCAGGGTACCTTGATTGGTTTTGACGACTTTGTGAATGTTGTCCTCCGAAACGTACACGAGGTGGACCAAAATGGAGTGAAAAGTCTGGTTATTAACAAAATGTTGTTGAATGGGGCTCAGATAGCTATGTTGTGTCCGGCGTGATTGATGTATAATAAAAGCATACTTTTTTTTTGACAAATGAATCTTTTCAAAGTGTTTCATGTCTCACCGTAAAACCTCAAGAGCCAATCCTCATGTGAGAATCAGTAACCCGCCCCAGCGAAACTCCAGAACTTTCGATCCGTGTGTGTTCCAAATGGCGATCGCTAACAGACCTGCATCTTAAAATAACCTGAGCCGAACGACTAAGTTGAACGCCAAATGACAGCGATCATCGCTTACCAGCATAGTCGAGATGAGGTTGACTATCTTGTGGAATGAAACACGAGAGAGTTTTGATGTTGAAATTTCCGACGAGCTAACCGTCAATGATCTTAGAGCAATAATCGAGGCGGAGACGAATATCGTGACTCAGGTCCAAGCATTGTATCATAACGGTGTATTACTAATTAATAATAATGTGCCAATCAGCAAGTTGAACTTTACCGACAACGGCATTATCATCTTGACAAAAATCAAAGGCAACAGATCTAGTACGGCGATTTCAATTGATCATGATTTGGGTCATGCTAATCTTGACAAAAGAGGAGGATCGCTGAGGTCTGAAGACTTCTCACCATCTTCAAACGACCCGTCAAGTAGAATTGCTAACACATCGATAATATCAGATGAGCCCAACTCTAAGAATTCACACCGATTGGTAAGGGATCCCACGGATAGATCGAACTCAGAGGCCAAAATGTTAGAAACGATTCGCCGGAAGCAGGTGGAAGAGAACTTGCAGCTTGCCTTTGATATCTCTCCAGAATCATTTGTGGCAGTGAACTTGTTGTACATAAAATTAAGAATAAACGGATGCGAAACGTATGCCTTGGTTGATACTGGGGCTCAGACAACCGTTCTTCATCCGAGTTTGGCGCGTCAGTTTGGAATTCTGGAATTGATAGATCATAGATTCGCATCAATGACAGTTGGTGTTGGTTCGAAGCATTCTGAGGGAAGAATTCATAGTGTGCCAGTGAGCCTTGGCAATTTGGGTATTGAGGTTCCCTGCTCTTTCACAATTTTAGACATTCATGTTGGCATCTTATTTGGATTAGATATGCTTCGAAGGCACAAATGCACTGTGGATTTGTCGAGAGATTTACTAGTGATAGGCGACAAGGAAGTTAAATTTTTGACAGATCACGAAATAGAGACCCTTGTTGTGCCCTCACAGATAAAGAGCGGATTGTCCTCTAAAAAGGTATCAGCCATATCAGAAAGAGATAAAGCGGCGCTGTCGTCTACATCAAGTCGTGCTGCTGAGACATTTTCGAATTCTACGAGAACAAGCCACGAGAATCTGTATCCGGAGAGCTCAATTGCTAGAATTATTGCTCTAGGTTTTACGAGAAAAGAGGCGTTGGAAGCTTTGAACCAAGCTGGAGGAAACGTCGAGCTTGCGGCTTCTTCCCTATTCTGATTGAGCTATGAGTGAAACACGATGAGAAAGATACTTGAGCATAATATTTGGCAATACTGATGAATGTTTTGCATCTCGAAGCAAAGCCCTTCGAATTTGTTAGATTAAATTATCAGATTCTCCCCCGCTTGGCTTTTCCTTCAAGACCAATGGTCTCCCAGTTACTCTAAAGTATATGTCCTTTATGTCGTCTGTCGCTGTTTCGAAATGAGATGAAGGGTCATAACTCTTTGATAAGAAAATATTGCTCTCGGATCCGTCGTCACACGGCTCATATAGTTCTGCGAGGCCCATAAGAGTATCAATTCGATCCCCTAACAACTTGAATGCTGGCTCTAATTCGACATGTGGGGAAGTAGTCTCAACAATGGTTGAGACGATAGCAAGAAAGTAGCCCTTGGGGACAACGCAGTGCTCGTCAGATAAAACTGCAACATAGATGTCGTTCTGTCGCCCAACCTGGTTTTGGGGTATGATTATTTGAATCGAATTTAAATTGTTAGTGTTGGGAATTGGATGGTCAAGGATACACATAGCTCTGATGACTCTGTTTCCCGTCTTCCTCACTCGGTCTGGGAAGTATGTAGGATCAGCGATAACAATGGGTGCTTTAGCCGTACCCTCTTTAGTCACAACACCTCTAAACAGCTGATTTTCGTCATACAAAA
The DNA here is from genome assembly GCA_030564885.1 of Metschnikowia kofuensis (nom. inval.). Lineage (NCBI taxonomy): Eukaryota > Fungi > Ascomycota > Pichiomycetes > Serinales > Metschnikowiaceae > Metschnikowia > Metschnikowia kofuensis (nom. inval.). Next base: position 11,408 of record JAJLZY010000216.1, read on the forward strand.
CCTCATCGATTGGAGTATTCAACATGTAAGTTCCACCGTAGATTGCGGACAAACGAGCGAAACCTTGAGGTAACTCACCAAGTCCATACAAAGGATATATGTACGGCGATTTGCCATACTTTGCGACGGATTGGACATAGAGAATGATTCTCTCAACTGTGGGTCTCGCAGGCTCCATCAAGTAATCATCATTCGGCCATAATGCCATCGCGTGCCCAATAAAATCCTTTGTGCCCCTCTCTAAACCAAAGTGGGTGTAAACTTCCTCCATGGACATCGTGTCTAAGTCCAAGCCTTGATGCGTCGACGAGTCATCGTCGACATACGCGGCGACAAATTCTAAAAAGCGCTTCATCCTTCTCTTTTCGAAAATGCCCATCAAAGAGCTCCTCAATGCCTCAATTTCATTAGAGGGAACTTTCAGAATCTTTCCCGAACGATATACGTAGCTTCCCCCGATTTGCTTGAATTCAATGTACTTAGTAACCTCGGTGTGTACTAAAATATTTGTTAACTCGCCATTGCTCATCAAAAACTTTGGAATCAAGTCAACACACCAATCCCTATCACGCCCAGTGAGCGAGCCTGGCTTTTGCGACGACGGCTTAAACTTATGATAAAGTTGCAGCAAATTCAATGACGCTGATTCCCCACCATAAAAATCTTGTCTGTCGATGTGAAGGACTTTTTTTCCCTCTACAGATAAAAGCCCAGAGAGCACGCACTCGGTGAGACCAGTGCCCAAGACTATAACGTCATAATTTTCTTCCATTTCTTCAAAACTTCGATGCTTACCCCGAGATACAATCGGGGATCTAAATCCACCGCGTGTTCGAGCAAGGGCGGAAATCATAAACCCCATTTAGAGACCTGCACAAAAGTCACGTGACGTGTTTGCCAAGAGCTGAGATTCGATTTTCTAAACTAGATTATGGAAATTACGAGCTCCGTTTTTTGAGCTACTCTTTATGATCTCACTTATCTCCTCAGGATCAGATGTAATTTTTGTGAAGTTTTCGAAGCCATCTTCGGTAATGAGTAAGTCGTCTTCTATGCGGACTCCACCAATGTACCAATACTTATTGAGCACCTCGCGGTTGATGAATTTCATCTTGGAGGGATCTTTTAAAATGTTAGCTAGGAGGAATGGCGAAAAATAGACACCTGGCTCATCAGTTAGGACCATGTTCTTTTGTAGTTTTCTCCTGAGCCTCAAGTATTTCAATTTTGGATCTGGGTCGTCATAGTTCGGACATCCTCCAACGTCATGGGTGTCCATACCCAACAAATGTCCAAGACCGTGCGGAAAGAAACCTGCAGATATGTTTGAATTGAAGATCTCGACTTCATTACCCTTCACAAATATTCCGATCTTGAGAAATTCTCTAATCAAGACTCTGTGTGCTTCCAAGTGGATGTCATCCCAAAGAGCTCCTGGTTTTATCATGGACATAGTCACTTGCTGCATTCTTAATACGATTTTGTAGATCTCAAGATGTTCTTTTGACCAATCTCCGTTTATTGGAAAGCATCTTGTCACGTCTGATGCATAGCAGCTCCATTCGGCGCCTGCATCGATCAAAACAGACCTCTTCTCCTCGCAAATTTCATCATCATTCTTCACATAGTGTAAAGTGGAGCAGTTGGGGCCCGCGCAACAAATGGGGTCATACAGCTGATACTTTGACCCTTGTCTGAGAGCATGATACATGAACTCGGCATGAATATGTGTTTCATTTGTTTCAATCGGAGTGGCTGACATCACAGCTAGGTGACATTTGTCTGTGATCGCAGCAGCATGTTTCATAAGAGAGATCTCGTATGAGTCTTTTATCAATCTTGATTCATCTAATGCGACTTTGAAATCGTCATTTTCTATCAAAAATTTCGCGTATGGGTTGCTCCATTTGTTAAGCGTGTTTGTGTACACAACAGCTCCCTTTCTCTTTTGATCCTCAAATGCGCTCTCCAATTGATTTACGTACTGGACATCGTCGACGTCATATCGTTTTAATGCTTCCTCTCGCAGCATCGCAGGTCCGCTCCACATAATATCCTCTTCGTTGATGTCAGGAAGAAAGAGGGTCAACTCATCATTATCTGCCTCATATAAAACATGTGATCCGGGAATATCACAGCCAGTCCAGTAATAGAAATAACGATTTTGACGAAAAGGCCTAGTTTGATCGCTGTGCTCATAGAGCTCGAGGCCTTCTCCGCTCAAAAAAAATCCTACACAGCTGGTGTCCTCGGCCCCATTAAATAGATGATGCACTTTTTGAGCATGCGACTTAGCTGGATACTTCATTATTTTGGTTCGGGATTGCTGAAGGGACATGGTCATTGAAAAAAAAAAGAGAAGTACGTATTTCGCTCGTCCGTGAATCAGTGAAATGATGCGCGCGAAACTTACTACCATGTTGAACTCTGTAGTGGGATAATCACGAACAAGCCGTGAGGTTAGTTGGTGGATAAAAGTTCTTGACTTTAGCGAAAAAGCTTTAGGAGAAGTACGTTTACTTGGCTTTACTTGAGATACTTGGCTACGGTACATTCATATCGAAGCCATGATTTTTTTTTTTTTTTTTTTTTGGCAATACTGATCTCGCCATCGAAGTTGCGACCTCAGTGCACGACACAGGGGGTTTTGCCGCGACGCAACAAGTACCGCGACGCAACAAGTACCGCCACTTTAGCCACTCGTCAATCAAACGATTTACAAACTTTAAGCACACAATGGAAAGATTACAGCGATTACTCGGCGGAGCAAACGGCTCAGTCGGATCAGGAGGACTGCCACTGTCTGACACCGCTGCGATAGACGACTCCGAGACCGTTTATGTATCATCTTTGGCGCTTTTGAAAATGCTCAAACATGGAAGAGCTGGAGTGCCTATGGAAGTGATGGGCTTGATGCTAGGCGAATTTGTTGATGAGTTTACCATTCACGTGAAGGATGTCTTTGCGATGCCTCAGTCTGGGACAGGTGTTTCGGTCGAAGCGGTTGACGATGTCTTTCAGACAAAAATGATGGATATGTTGCGCCAAACTGGCCGTGACCAAATGGTCGTAGGATGGTATCATTCACACCCCGGATTTGGATGCTGGCTCTCATCAGTGGATGTTAACACGCAACAAAGTTTTGAGCAGTTAAATAAAAGAGCAGTGGCTGTTGTGATCGATCCAATTCAGTCAGTGAAGGGAAAGGTTGTAATCGATGCTTTCAGAACCATTGATGCGAGTACCTTGATGAGGGGCCAGGAACCCAGACAATCCACTTCCAATGTTGGTCATTTAAACAAACCTTCCATCCAAGCGCTAATCCATGGTCTTAACAGGCAGTATTACTCGTTGAATATTGACTATCATAAAACCCTGTACGAAACAAATATGCTTTTGAACCTTCACAAAAAATCTTGGCAAAGCGGGTTAAAGATGATGGATTACAGCGCCTCTGAGCACGAAAATCTATCGAATATACAAAACTTAGTGAAGGTTGCAAAATCTTACAACGAAAGGGTGACCGAGGAAAGAGACTTGTCGGAGGAACAGATGAAAACCAGATTTGTTGGTAAGCAAGATCCGAAAAAGCACTTATCTGAGAAATCTGAGCTGATCATTGAGAAGAATGTGACGTCGTTACTCACAAGTAATGTTAATTCCATAGCTATACAGTGATTGCATTGAATTTCATTCCAGACTGTCCCTGAGCAAGAGGCAAAGAAAATTCGCCTGGCTTCTGCTGAGAGAAGAACGAGCCTGTTGGTTGTTCATGCAGCTGAAGCCTCACTTTAAAGTCATCTGTGTCGAAAAAGTCAACAACATTCTGTAAATTCAATTTCATCAAATAGTCACATGTGAAACCCTAAGCAATTTTATCTTACGAACAAAACAACACATATATTGATTGTCGATTTCTTATTGATCACATACTTGAGCTCTTATCACATTGTTGGTAAGATAGTGCTCACCACGCCGTGGATATTTTTGGCCTTCAACGCCTACGAGAAGCTAGCTACTTGTTCGTATGAGGTATTATGTGAGCATCTTGAAAAGACACATTTTTACCGAGTTGATTGATGTCCCACTTTCAGAATTCAAGCAACGCCTGCTTGCTGTATTCGAAGGCATCATGAAATGGACTCAGGCACGAGAATTGCAAATCTAGGCCAGATGAAATAAGGTGCTCGATGCAAACAACGTATGAAGTAAATTTGAGCCGAAAGTAGGGCTTCGCATCTTTCAAGTCACCCGAGGCTAGGGAGGACATGAAGAGCGGTACCAGCCTCTCAAATTCAGACAACTTGCTTGAATACAATCGATTGAGGACATCGCGACTCCCTGAGGACTGCCAAAGAAAGTCCTTTATCGTCTTTGGAGCCAATTTTGAACCTAACAGAATGTTTGGGTGCCTTACGGTGAATGCCTTCCACGACAGCATGTCACTCAAGAGCCTCGAAACCAAATGGGTATAGAGTAAATCATTTTTCTCAAATTCGAAATCACTGTGAAATAACTTATTCACTGCTTTTGGGTTATCCCGTGGCAAGCGCGTCAATAAAATTAGGACCCACAAATCATCCAAGCTGCAGAGAAAGTCGTCAAACACAGCTGTGAGGTGACCTGACACCGTAGCACGATATGTCTGCAACAAATCATGGCTAGGTGTTACTTTCACGCGAAAGTCTGGATTCTTCTCTTTCTCAATGAGTATTGGAAGTTCTCCATCGTTCAGGGCGAGATAAGAGAGCGGTACAAGAGCAGGGCCTGGGTTCTGCTCGATAGTTTCTTGAGGTAACATCAAATTATGCTGGTTGCATAGGAGCATCGCGGCCAAAAGACCATTCGGATCTGTTGGAATAAACCTAGTTGTGCCATTGTTTAGTTCAATCTTACGAATGTTATGCACAGCCAACGATTTTTCATTCTCATCAGATGTGGGAGGTTCACGACGAACGAAGTTGTAGCTTGGATTCTCCGTGGCTAAAGTACCATCTCCCTTACTGGAGCTGTATGTCTTAAGCGGGAAGCTCTCGAAAAGGAGGTGAAGGGCGTTCGGTATCTTCATAAGTGTTTTCTGTTAATCGCAGTTAATAATCGTATTTTCGATGGTCTCAATTTTGATACTGTGCGGTATCCCATCAGCATTGGACGCGAAAATCAACCTCTTGAGGTGTGTAGACTTGGATGAGCAAAACAGATGAATTTTTGTTTCGTCTTTGAAATTTACACAGAAGCTGCTTAAGCAAGATGGCAACAGTAATTAGAAAAAGATCTCCTAGCTATTTATCCAACCCTTCTACTCAGTTGCGCGCTGACACACTCACTCGAGAATTGAAGCTCTTGAGGGAAGCTTACTCCTCCTGCGACACTAAGTCAATACTCAAATCATACCACGACTCATTTGCGAATTTGCATTGACTCTCACCGTGATTCACAAATCCAATTTTTTCGTAAAATGGAATGAGGTTCTTATGAGCAATTATTACGACTCTGCTTCCCAAATCTTGATTGGACAACTTTTGAATATAATCATGCATCAATAAGGTTCCCAAATTTTTCTTTTGCCAATTTGGATCAATGACCAATCCGTGCACGCCAATGATTCTGGATTGCTCTATGTGACCTTTGGTCAGATCATTCCCAAGTGGTATTTCCATAGATGCGCTTGTTATTTTATCAGAACCAATCTTTGTAGCAATGATGTGGCCAATCAAAGTTTCCTTCGCGACAGACAGTGTGATGGGTAGCTTGTCATTCTTGCTTTCCTCGGCATCTGTATCAGCAGAGCTTTGCTTCACACTTTCTTCATCCTCTAACATTTTAGCCGTCTCTGGTAAATTTATGGCATTGTACTTGTAGCCATATTCCCTAACGAATAAACCCGAGCAGAGTTCTGGACAGACGGTCAATCTGTATTCAAGCTTCTCCGCTGAGGCTCTTTCAGACTCTGGAAATCCTTTAGCTTCTAAAGATAAGCACAGATTCAAATCCTCGATTGTCAAGGGGCGAATGGACAAATTGGGGGGAAAGTCCGACATTTTTGGTGTTGGACGCATTTCTCAAAGATCAACGAACTCCTGATGAGAGATAACCAAGGTCGTGCGCGCTCCCTCTGGCGCGCTCACGCGAGTCTCAGATATGGCTTCGAAAGGAATTCTTGAAATTTCGAACTTACGCAATATATGAAGATTACTCTAGATGTGTCGTTTTTGTTTCGCATTCCTCGGATTTGGTTATTGTATCACTGATCTTCCACAAATGAAGAATATTGTCGTCGGCTGTTGAGGCAAGGGTCCAATCCTGGTAAGGACACCAGCTCAAATCCGTTACTGATCCAGTGTGGCCCGCGTGCATCATGAGAATTTCTGGGGCACCATCTTCAGCATCCTCTTGCGTCTGCTCCTCTCCAATTTTACTTAAGTCCCAGAGTATCACTCTTCTATCTTGTGACCCAGAGGCTAATATACCATCACTGTGCGGCGAGAATTCCATACTGGTTATTGCATCACCATGTCCCATCATCGTGTGGAGCGTGCCACCAGACAAGTCTGCACGAGGAAACGCCCTGAGGTCCAAAAAGTTGATGTTCGAGTTTTGATTTCCTAGGGCCACTAAGTTTCTGGAGTACGAAGAAAATGCAAGACTGTTGATACCCCCTGAGCGCTCGTCATAGAATGATTGCACAGGTTTCTCCTGCGTTCGGGTGTCGAAGATGCGCACTATGCGATCGTCTGACACGGAACCAAACATATTCACATCGAAGGCATGCCACCTTGCATCATTCACAATATCGTTATGACATCTGTACCTATCGATGAGATTGGAGTTCGAACTAGCTTTATTGATATCGAAAACGGCGCACGTCATATCATCTGAGGCGGTGAGCAAAACTCCGAGCCGAAATGCATTCCAAGAAAGACCATATCCATTTTCTTTGTGGGGCGAGAGCTGAGCATCCGCGGATTCTGATTTCAAATTCAAAATCTCACAGCTCCCGCTGCCGTCTATCGTGGCAATTAAATTCGGATCCTGTGGCATGTGACGGGCTCTGTTTATTTCACTGGCCGTCTTGATCTTTTTTGCAATTTTAATCTTTGAGGATTTGCTTGAAATTGCGTTTGGCTGATTTGCAAAATTCATATTGAACTTTGTCGTGGCCAATTTAAGATAGTTATCGTCTTTTCCTGAGGTGTGGGTTCCAAGCAACAACTTGGCATCATCGCCTTCATCTCCCTTTGGAAGCCACTGCACTGTCAATGAAGGCCATGTGAGAGCTGTCTCGCTGACAGTATCATACATAAAGCGGCAATTTTTGCGCCATAATTCATACTCTTCTTTGAGTTGTAAGGTACTACTATTCTCATTCATGATGCGAGACAACGGTAGAGTTCAAGATGTTAGAGTGATCCCGCATCTTCTTCCACAAGTCAAACTAGGTGTACCGGTCTTTTTGGCCGGAACGCGTCTTCATTCAATTTGCGACACGCCATTCTTGATACAGTAGCGCCTCTCATACGGAAGAGTGGGCACGTGATTAATTGACATAATTTCTAGCTGTCTGTGCAAAATTTATTTTATATTCGTTTAAAAGTTCAACAGCCCGAGTATAGCATTAACGTAGGCTAATCAGAGTCTCATATGATTTGACGAGTTCGATGACTAATAAAGGACAGCCTCGCTTTCTATCTCGAACTTTGGTCTACGCCGGTGTTGGCAAATGGCGCGAATATTTTGAATCGTTCACAATGTCAAACCTCGATATAATCCTCCCTGGAAAATTTGTTGAACTTCCCCCTGGAAAGCGCGATAGACCTCGATCCTCGAAGACCTCAAAGACCGGGATGCTTACCTATGAGGCCGATTATATCGAGGTTTAAGTGTATCACAGCGGCAAACCAAGGAGAAAAGGACGTTCCCTTTAGGAAAATTCACTTCCATTTTCATCTCTCAGTCTCTCATCTAGTAGAAAGAAGATGTTCTTTACAGAAAAGAGCTAGCCCGATAAGACCGAAGAATCCTATCAACGACATGTTGATAAGCGAGTGTTCACATTTCGTTTGATCAGCTGCATGGGGGGGTAATAGCCCTGGGGAAGCTTTGGGAGTAGCAGATGTATACAAAGCACCTACTCGCTTAGATCGATGTTGCGATCTATTATAGGTTCTTTTCTTTTATAGTTCCTGAGCCCCGGGTGGACGTACTCCTTGTACATCTATCCGCGGCGCCTATAATATGATGTTTCTTTAAAAAAAAAAATATGTTTCAAGTTTCTCGTCGCTTCAACAGCAATCGTTAACAAACAAGAAGAAGGATTAGTTAAAGAAAAAAACTGCTTTTCATTGTGAGCTGAAGAGTAGCCAAATTTGGATATTCAGATCATAAATGTACTCAAACAATAAATGAGCGTTCCAATTAACCATTCTATGCGGATATGGCGAGGCATACTCACTTCGAAAAAGCTAGTCCAGCATTGCAATGAGGCCCACGGAGTTGACTAATACCATTAAACAAATAAAACTTTCAGCTGACTCTTCATACACTGATGAAAATTCTGCAGCCGAAACGAACGATTCGAGCCTTACTCACTTCATGCAAGAAGGATACCTTTTTAATTGGATCTCGCACTTTTTGCCAACACTGGGTCTACCTACCTTACCTGACTCCTGGAGTTAGATTCCGTAGGCAGTAGATCATCTCCGAAAGTACACCGACGTTCATATATATCTATCACCCGAAGGGCGTCCCGGATATGATCGAAAAAGGGACTTTTTTTTGATGCCCTGCGGCGAAGTGCTTTCACATCATGAGCATTTTCATTGATCACGCGAGTGTCTTTCGGGAGACTCGCTTCATCGTCCCCAACCTCAGGGCACAACGATTTGAGATCTGATGCCAACATACGCGTGATACCAGTGTTTCTCAATCGGTCACGTAAGTTTTTGCTCTCACTAACTCTCACGAAAAGAGACCTGATATTGCGCTCATCATAAAGCAAGAGAGATTGATATAAAAGATGCGCCGCGGAAGAGTCAATGAATGA
>JAJLZY010000217.1:0-20423 GCA_030564885.1 Metschnikowia kofuensis (nom. inval.)
GCCTCGATCATCTCGTATTGTATGGTTGGTACACGACCGACACCTACATGAAGCTCATTCTGTCGCAGCTCAAGTTTCCTTTTCCCGTAGATATAGATGTGGAACTCGAAATGGCGGGACAAGCAATGGATGATCATAATTCTCACACTAAAGGCTCTTTACGCTGGAAGCTGAGGCTATATCATAAAGTATGATCCGTGATATCGAGATGCGGATGTCGCACCCAGACATCCGAGATCAATTGATGCGACTGATGGAAACGATGCGGCAGAGAATGGAGAAGATGGAGAGGTAATGAGTATGTTCATTTTTTCTTGAATTAAGCTGGAAATCATAGCTTGGGCACACGCAACCCTACATTTTCGAAGTTCCATACAAATTTTCTGTTTCGTCGACTCATAGCTTCTTCTGAAATGACCATGCTACAACTGCTCATATTCATCTTATTGTCTGCGGGCTTTGCATTGGCTAATACAGAAGCATATGGGTTTCAAGTCCCCAACTACTACGACATTCCTATCCACAATCCAAGCCTCGAGCGAGAAGCATATCCTGTTTTTCTCAATGAATCGACGTTGCTTGTCAAGGACCATCCGATTCTTTCCATCGATTCTTACAGCATTGAGAACCTGGTCCTTACCCTACCTTATAATTATACATCCAAGCCGAAACAGCGATTGTTCATGAAAGTCAACAACTACAACAATAGTGCATTTTCGTCAAACGACTTGATGCATGTGAAGTTATGTTGGCCAGCTACCACGCCCATAGATTTCCAGATCAGTCATAGATTTATTCGAGAGAAGGAATTTGGCGAATCGGACTCGCACACCAATGATTTAAATATCTACATTGTCGTTGACTATGGCGCAGACTTCTACGCAATAAAGCCTGTCATTCAGTCAAGCTTCGACATTCTTTTAATTATCAGTAGGCTTCCGAATAAGGTTCCCATCCCCATCGAGCTTTATGACGTTATACTTTATATTGTCGACATCATGATTTTGTTAACAACTGTGCTCCCGTGGATTATGGACGTATTCAAAGCCACGATTTTGCTGGAATGCTAATTGGCGGTCGTGTCAATTGACCAATGCACAGACTTCAAACCACTCAAACCAAGTGATGTTGCTGGGTTGAACCAAAAAATTGCCCAGTTTGTCTCTTTCTTTCAGCAATGAGAATGAGAATGTTACGTACCAGATATTCATCACATCATAGCCCTGTCTAAAATACCTTACAATGGGCTGGCTCCGAGGCAAAGAAAAAAACCAAAGGAAAAGCTGGAAAATGCATCTTTTCAAATGTTGCACAGTCGCTTTCGCAGTCAATACATCTTCCCAACTAAGTCCTTTACAATTGAGTCACGGGATTGCCATTTGCAATACATAGTGATTATCCTCACTGAAAAATAAGCATTTTACCTATTTTATCTCTTGGCTTTTTTTTCCAACACCGATTCATTTTTGGCATGGCAAACGATTTGCAAGGCTTATTGCAAAATGGGCCCTTTCGTGCGAGGTTCCTGCAGGTAATTGCCGCTCCCCACGCCCCGGTCTCATTGCGCTATTTCCCATGATGGGATTCCCTTTGGATTTAACTCATCAAACTGCTGAGTTATTGCCATATACAAAATTTACAGAATGTCAGCAGACGAAGACCCATTGGGGCCTCCAAGCAACGAGCAAGGCCTCGACTTGTCCAAATTGTCACCTCAAGAGTTGCGCATTTTCAAGATGTATGGCAAGCTCCCTACAAAGCAACAGATTCTCTCATCCAAATTGCAAGATAAGAGGTATTTCGACAGCGGCGACTATGCGATGCAGAAACAGCTAGGCGGCAGCAAGTCCGGCGTCAGCGGCGTGTCTATGAAGCATCCGAACGCCGAAAGAGTCAAGGAAATGTCCAACCGCAACTCCATTAGCGCCAGTAACTCAGGAATCTTGTTCAATGGTAAGCTGGGTTTGTTGAGTGAGTCTACCATGCCAGAGGACGAGGACAAGAAGGCTGAATAAGCAAAGGGAAAGGGTATCTTCATAATGGCTTTGTCCTATGATCTATATAGAGAAATATGTGTGAAGCATGGGTGGCGTCGGACGCTCGGTGCAGTATATGATAAGCCATTGGGAGGGCTTCGTTTGGGGTATATACGAAATTAACGGCTAACGAGATTTGGTTTGATTGTAATTACACTGTGTATTCTATTTTGAGAGTGTGCCCCCGAAAGCTGAGTCGAGTGGTCGCACCGATGTAAAGATGAACTTGTCGAAGTTAAATGTAGGAGGAAATGATCATGTTTTTTATCTCGACTGTGCGATGTTTGTCGAGAAATTTTGATAGAGAACAGAAACGAACAAACTTCGATCGAGGCAATTCTTTCTGTTAATTTTTCTATTTACTTTGTCTTGCTTGAGAAAACGTCCTTTCGACCTTTTGGCCACACCCACCGTTGCATGATCTCAAAAATCATCACCGAAAAACCTTCATGTTCTTGGTCGCTGTATGAATCTCCTTGATACATCCCGTAAGTCTAGTAAGTCATGATGGGTTCTAAATTTACCTTAAATCACATTCGAGACTTGACGCGATAAGCATCGGTCATATGAACCATGGTTTTTTTAGCGACTTTGTCTTTGAGTGTTCCTGGGAATACTTGACAAAGATGGTATTGTCAGTAACCATGTAATTTCGTGTTGCCCATGTGGACAGAAGTTCATGCATTCAATACTTGAATTAAATATCAAAATTGGAACCGACCTGAAGTATCTTCAAGCGTCACTTAGCAGGAAATGCACTCAGAACTTTCTAGCTCATGGCATTATAAATACAATACGCGTTACTTCAAACCGAACAAATAGATTGCCTCTTATTATATTTAGACCGCATTTCCATATACTATCTGAATTACTTGTAAATACACGCGCGAGGAACACGAATATTGCATCTACAAATTTCCTTATTAGTGGCACGAAAACAAGCAAGCCTTTCGAGATGTGGTGGACATCTCCCAGGGGTTTGACTTCCCGCAGGTGAGATACATTTTAAACTTCTAGAACCTCGAAATGGGCAGAAGCCTAGGAATCCTACTAATACAGAAGACCTCGTCATTCTGAGCAAACGAATAAGTTTTCTAATTTCTATGGACTGACCAAGCACGCCTGGCCTAGAATTCTCGCTAAGTGTTTTGTGTATTCAGAAAGTACGTAGTGATGATGCATGCGGCCCTGAGAGCTCACCGAGTTCCCGGGTGATTATATTAATGAGGGTTTAATGAGAAGGCTTTTCGATGTTGAACGAACGGCATGGGTAGTCATCGGTGTACATCCCGTGCTCTGGCTCCTGCAAGATCTTCCATTTGAACTTGTGCATCGAAGGAGCGACAATCGGTTCACCTGAGAATCCCAAAACCTGGCCCTTGATCACACTCTTGTCCACGCCGGTCAACGTGGTGGCCAAGCTCACGGAATTACCTGTGCCAAAAGCTTCCAACTCCTTTGAACCTTTGTCACCGATGGAAATACGGGGCTTTTCCGCAGAGCCTAGCGTCAATAAACCCGACACTTTTGTTTGGTCAAACGCGTGTATTTGAGGGAAGTTGCGTCTGTAGTCACGCTTATAGTAAGGATTGCCCTTGATGTCGCCAGCAGGAAGAGTGATTGGATCTTTGTAATTTTGAGCCTCCTTGATTCTGGCTCCGGGAGGAATCGCTCTGTAATGCTCAACCAAGGGGTTACCGGAGGATCTGTTGGGCACAAGCACCAAAAACTGGCGGATTTTCTCCCAGATTCCCGTGGGGCGGGTTGTGTATTTCTTCCATACTGGAACTGGACCTCCACTCATGTTTGTGTGATGGACTTGAGTAGGCTTAAATGGGTGTCAATACCTAACAGATGCACCTTAACAAAGCGTGAGGGTATTTTATGAGTAGTGAGATTTCACTCTCGTTTCATTGGTTACACTATGTGCAGGCCAAGTACATTGAGTAAGCACACAACTTTTTTTACACGCTTAAGCCTTGAGCTATTTGAGGTGAGATTTATATGGGATTAAAAAAGTATGCGGTTTATTCAGCAATGATTCATCTTTGGTCGGCGCAAGTCCTAAATTTCCCTAGTTTGAGAAGTCGCAGGTGCTACGGTCATATTCTGATCAGTGCGTCATCTGGTCCACCACGGTAGATAAATCAGAGCCTTTGAAACGACCTTCCGGACTCTTAACAAAAACTTTAGTCTGTGAACGATCTTTGAAATCCTCTCTTTCTTCTCTCCTGCACAATTCTAGCGCTGGCCGAAAAGGAAGCGGCCTAGCTTTCCAAAAATGATCACCCCACAGAAGAAAAAGCTGGCTATGAAGAGAAAAATAGAGAATAAACTCTCCGAGTCGCCAATAAATCTGCTCCCGCTCTGACCGTAAATTACCGCAGATCCCGTGAGAGCCACGGCGATAGAGCCCACGAACCCGTTTAGCGTGCCGTCCAAAAGTAACCACAAGCCTGGGTTCACAAGAGTCCATGTCATTGCCATTTGGAGTGAAGACTTCCATTGTATGTTTCTTATGGCGTATGAAATCCCCAAAAACGCAATCAGAGACCTGATTATGTCGCTGGTCAAGTTAGCACGACGCTTTGGGTTTGGGTTCGACGACAACATCCGAGTAGTGCACCATGAGGGCATGTATCTGTCCAATAAAGGAACAATGCTACTTAGCGCAAGCCCTTCGAAAAATAACGTGAGTACAAAGTCGATGATTTTCAATGCGTCCAGGCTCTTCTCCATGGCGAGAATGCTTGTTGGCTTGAAGCTGGTCAAGAAATGGTTCAAGTATGCGTTGATCTCGGCACCGTTACCGTCGACGTGTGTCGTGTGGATGTTTCTGGTCACCAAGTTGTAAGCGAGTGCAGACGCAATGACGACCGAGACACGAAACATCAGTTTGAGAAAAGTCGAAGAAGCAGACGGCTTGACTAATGAACGTTCTTGCGAAAGACGGCTTTTGGCGGCTCTTGGGTGGCTGTCTTTGGCCTTGATATGAAGCTGCTGTGCTCCATCAATATACTCCTCGACCTCTTCATTTTCCAGGTTCAAGTTTGTCGAGGATGAGTTGTAGATGCCGTATAGCGAGGGCTTCGTTAAATTCACCACGGAGTCAGTTTTCTGCATTGCAAATGTTCAGAGTAGATTGTTCTTGAAAAGAGGACAGCAAAAGGCAAAGAAGAAGTCAATGAGGGAGGAATTGTGTGGTTCACTCTCTTTTGCTTTAGTTGTATGTGGCCTGACCCCTGGCGATACGCTAGCATAACACTCGATTCACGTGCCGGTCGCCTCCACGCGAGTCACGTGCAGAGCGCTCTCCGCTTGCCACATTCGACCGCTCGTATCCTGAGTCCCTTAACTTAACGGCGGAAGGCAGATAGCACGATGCACTAAAGAGAAAAAATATCCTCGAACGAAATACACCGGGCCACTTTCTGCACCCGTTTCTTTTGTGAGCCTGTAACAGGCACGGGCTCTGCCAGGGGGGGCTTCTTAGATGTGCGCCCTTTATTAGGAGCCAGAGTCTTTTGCTTGATATTCTTGTCCCCGTGACTTATTTTTTCTAGGCCCTCCTCCTTTACCTCGCCCCTCTTTTTTCTCACACTCGTAGAGCGAGTGCTCGGGCGGCGAGAAGGGCATGTCTCCTTCTTGGGATCCTGAGAATTGGCATCCATTTCCGCGATTTCGCTTTTGGATCGCACTCGACTTCTTTTCGATGGTAGCCCAAACTCTGGAATATTTTCAGGAGCTTCGGTTGTTCCAGGGGAGGTTCCAGTGATTTCTTTCACTATTTTTTCTTTTTCCCCTTTTTTTGTGAGTTTCAAGTGTTTCACCTTATTCCCTTTTCTCGAATCAGTTGTCTCCTTTGTTTTTCCTGATTTCCGTTCAATTGTCTTTTTCTTTCTCGTGGATTTGGCCACATTCACTGGGAGCTCCCCATCACTTGTCCTAGTCCCCAATTTCACTTCTTCTGGGTTTGTCATTCGAACCTTAATTTCTGAAACCGATTTCAGTTCTTCCTGGCCCGACACTCCTCTAACTACTTCTGTCGCCAGAACCACCGTCTCTGCTGTCATTGATGTCTCGGACATCTCTTCAACAGACGTACTTTCAATGATATGGTCAAAGTCTAGGTCAGCTACAACCTTGCGCCGTAGACTCAGCTCGTCGCCAATGAACGTGCGGCCTGGCGAGCTTGACACGTAATACCGCACCGCGGACCGCATTTCAAAGGAGCCTGAGGTGGTTCTGAACGTGGATTCCTCGAGCATCGACGGCCGTAAAACCGTAGGCGGGCGATGTCCGGAGTCACATGCGTCCACGGCGATGATTTCGATCTCGTCCTTGTCGTCCCCCGTGGCCTCTAGCGTGAGGTCAATCACTTCCTTGTACTCCTCGTTCGATGCACCTGGGACACCTGTCTGGGAACCTAGGGCTGGCAATTCTTGCACCTCCCAATCCGCAGAGTCCGGGATGTCTTGCTGCTGGCCTTGTGAGCACCACTTCGAATCTCTGAGTCTTCTTTCGGCGGCCTCTAGCATTGCTTTACGAAGATTTCCAAGGGGCGGGGCTTTACCTCCTACTCTACGAGCCTCAGCCTTAAAAGTCCCTTTGGAAAGCGCCTCGAGGCGTTTTCGCCGCACTGACTGCGGGGTGGCCCACGGAGCTTGAAAGCCGGCGCCAAGCTTGTTTTCTTCGCACACATAATCTTTGGCCAAAAAGGACCCCGACTCATATTTCTGCCGGAGCTCGTCGAGCAAGGCATAGAACTTGGCGTCGTGTGGGCCGTGCACGTTATGTGTGAGCTCGTGTAGAAACGTCCCTATTAGGTCGCCCATGGGGTAAAATGTTTTGTCGTTGTGGGGCGGCCGCATCCGAATAAGAATCTTCTGGCCGCGGTTCACATTGAGTCCGAGCAAACACGGGTTTTTTGGATACATCTCGCACAATGTGCCCACTTTAAAGTTGTATTCGTGGATCAAAGGTGCCACGGCACGTGCCATCTGGTGGAGCAAATCAAGTGCGTAGTCTTTGTCCGGATATCGTTTTAATGAAGCAATCTTATCAATCCGAGAAACGGGCGATGGCCGCGGAGGGTCGGCTTTTGCAGCCTTTGCCGAAACTTTTTTTGGCTTCCCTTGAATAACCATATTTCCATGTATTTCGAGCGAGTTTCAACAGTGTGAACGACTGCTAAACTGGCGGAATTCAACTCCTAGTTCGAGCCACAGATTAGGCGCACAGCGATACAAGACAGTAGTAGACGATGGCCTTGATAAGGGTTTTGTAATTTTGCGAGGTAATGCCGTCCCTACCTATTTGAGCTAGTCGTGTATACGTGAGAAGCGTCACGGGTCTTGAGCAGCCTGGTCAAGGGGCTTTGTATCACCTGGCATGCAATCCAAATCTGCACCTCGGTTGCTTGTTATAAGATTAGATCCAAGCCTTGGGCCAAGATGGCGCGCAAATTGCCAATTCAGATAAAGCACGGTGGCGCGCGTGCACATGGGCGCGATCCCGGGGATGTATATGCAGAGCGAACCTACAAAAATGAAGATTCTGACTTTTGACATATTGCCAAGTCTGGCGCTTTTTATAGTGCCACTCAGACAGAATATGTATTCTAATTTTGACTAAATGTGTATCAATGCAATTAAAAAAATATTCTTAATTTTAAACGCTAAATCGAACTGTCAAGATACTGTTGACTAAAGCTCTGACTTACTCAAACTAAATTTCCTCTCTAACCCGGGGCCCAGGCCATTTAAAACACAACAGACAAACAATAGCTTGCAAATTTATGAGACATTTATACACAGTGTTTGCTTTTTTTCAATTCATAAGCAGCTCCTATATCTTTTTCTATGAATAAACGCAGTTGACAAATGTTTGTCGATATTTTTATAAGCTCCAGCTGGGGGAGTCAGGGTCAACGTGGGTAACGAATTAGATTGCAAAATATGGACTGCAGGCCATTTGATTACCCAGCCATGACTTAAATGAACAGTGATTCAGTTGATTCGACCCATTACTCAACACTTGCTAGATCATAGCGATTAAATTATCTAGAGACTATTTTTATCTCGTCTGCTCGATCAAGAAATTAACATATAGCTTGTTCCAGCTCAGCTCAGCTTATCTCTTGTTCTCTGTCCACTGGCCAACTCATCCAAGAACTTCATACTGAAGTCACCCGGGCCATTGCTTGAACTGCCGGCCCGTGCTCCAGCTTCGTTGTAAAACTTGACGGCATCTACAGCGGCTTGCCAAATGTCATATTTTCCGTGGCTAGCACACGCGATAAAACAACCAATTGTGCTTCCCAACGAGCACCCCGTGCCTGTAACAGAACCCATAATTTCATGACCCCCTTTGACGGTCTCTACTCTGGGTACATCTTCCTCGTTTTGGTATTGGGCAATGATGTTCTTGGCGCCGGAAACGACCACTACCGCTCGATATTCTCTCGAAACTTGAAGAGCGATCGAGGAAATATTTTCCTCACTTAGTTCAACTGTCGAGTCGACTCCTTGCATTGTGGCCTCTCCGTCGTCAGACTTCAGCGACAATGCGCTTTGGGCGAGCTTCTGAAGTGCCATGATCTCACCCAAATTGCCCTTAATCACTGTGAATTGACCAGCATCTAATAAAGTGCGGCAAGCCTCTAATCTGGCCAACGAAGCGCCAGCTCCAACGGGGTCAAAGACAACAGGCTTTCCGTACTTGTTGTAAGTCTGAAGCCCGGCAACAAGAACATGCATCAACTCCAAATTTGGGGTGCCGAGGTTGGTCACGAGACTTCCTGGAATGTTCAAGGAAGCAAACTCGGCAAACTCTCGGGGTAACTCAGACATGATGGGCGACCCGCCCACAGCTAAAGTCACGTTTGCACTAAAGTTCTTCACGACATTATTTGTGATATGATGCACCAATGGCTTGGCCTCAAACGCACCAAGAGTACGAGCAGTCTGATTTAAGTGCGCTGCAAACGCTTCGTTGTATTTCTCAACAAGATTTCTGGTAGCTTTCGCCGCGTCTTCCGCTGCCATTATACATGATACAATGGCAACGCCGTCTAGCTTTTGGCCTGGGACCTGGCACTGAAACATGACTTTCGACACATTGCTCTGATTGATGCCTCCGATTCCAACACAGGCGATTTTCTTCTCGGCATTCTCGTTATGTTTTTTCAAAACCTCTAGCTTTCTACGAGTCACGAGCGGTCCACATACGCTTTTCGTGTCCTTCGTTTGTGTGGCATACACCGTACCTAGCCCAACATAATCTGCCACTGCCTCAGCACATACTTGGGCTGTTTCAGCCTCTGACGCACATGAGACTCCCAAAATTTTGTGTGGGCCTATAAGCTCTCTTGCGATCTTTGCAGGCATGTCGTCTTGTCCAATATGGACGCCGTCTGCATCAATAGCTAGCGCAACATCAATGCGATCGTTTATGATTAAGGGCACGCCATGCTTGCGGGTGATTTCGAGAACACTTTTCGCCTGTGCCACAAAGTCTTTTGTCAGCAGGTGTTTCTCACGGAGCTGGACAATAGAAGCTCCGTTTTCGACGGCTCTTTGCACTTGCAAGAGAAAGGTGCTCGAGTCCGGAACCATAGTAGAGTCTGTGACTAAATAAATACTATAGTCTGGCATTGTGGCGGGCATTTTTGATTGAGCGGAGTGTTTCCAATTCCGGCTTTTATCAGTTGACTTTACAAAAAAAGTCGTATCGAGATCACGTTTGCATTTCGTCGTAGTCCGGGCTCACATAAATGTGAAACCCACTTGCGCTCATTAATATCTCGCAAATCTTGCCCTTTTAAGCGCATATGCTGCAAGGAAACCACATTTGACAGGACGCAGGAAATTGACCTTTACACAAATTACTTCATCAGTTTTTTTTTTTTTTTTAATTTTTGTTTGGAGAGGTTTCTTCTTTTTGTCGTTATCTTATTATAAGCAAAACTATAGTTTTTCACTACGTGTGGGTGTCCTATCCTTACAGAATACTCATTATGAGCGTCAAAAAGGCTATTCCTACTATCTAATTTGATTTGTATTGCGAATATGTACATTTCCTAGACGTGCTTAGAGCGAAAACAAAAGCACACTCAGCTTAGTCCTTTGGACCAATCATCTTCTCGGGTCTGACCCATTGGTCGAACTCCTCAGAAGACAATACACCCAACTCCAAAGTGGACTCCTTCAAAGTCAAACCCTTCTTGTGAGCGTTCTTAGCCACTTTAGAAGCGGCGTCGTAACCAATCTTAGGGTTGAGAGCGGTCACCAACATCAAAGACTCGTGCAAGACCTTCTCGATCTTGTCAGTGTTAGCCTTAATACCATCAACACAGTTGAGTCTGAAAGATCTGGCACCGTCAGCAATCAATCTGATTGAACTCAACAAGTTAGAGATCATGACTGGCTTGAAAACATTCAACTCAAATTGACCAGAAGCACCGGCAAACGTGATGGCAGTGTTGTTACCCATGACTTGACAAGCAACCATGGTCAAGGCCTCGTTCTGGGTAGGGTTAACCTTACCAGGCATGATAGACGAGCCAGGCTCGTTCTCAGGCAAGGACAACTCGCCGTAGCCGCATCTTGGACCAGAGCCCAAGTATCTGATATCGTTGGCGATTTTGTACAATGAAACGGCCACAGTGTTCAAAGCACCAGAGGCTTCAACAATAGCATCGTGAGAAGCCAACGCCTCGAACTTGTTTGGAGCGGTCTTGAATGGCAAACCCGTCAACTTCGAGACCTCCTCGGCAATTCTGGAGTCCCAGCCCTTCTTAGTGTTCAAGCCAGTTCCCACAGCGGTACCACCTTGAGCCAAGAATGACAAGTTTGGAAGAACAGCCTCGACTCTGGCGATACCATTGGTGAGTTGTTGCACGTATCCGGAGAACTCTTGGCCCAAAGTCAAAGGAGTGGCATCCTGCAAGTGAGTTCTTCCGATTTTGATGATGTCAGCGAACTCCTCGGCCTTCTTCTGCAAAGAGTCGCGTAACGCGGTCAACTCAGGAACCAAGGACTTGGAGATCTCAGTCACAGCAGCAATGTGCATGACGGTGGGGAACGTGTCGTTCGACGACTGAGACATGTTACAGTGGTCGTTGGGGTGCACGGGCTTCTTCGAGCCCAACTCGCCGCCCAAAATCTCAATGGCACGGTTGGAGATCACCTCGTTGGCGTTCATGTTGGACTGAGTTCCAGAACCGGTCTGGAAGACAACCAAAGGAAAATGGTCATCCAATTTACCCTCAGCGACCTCGGTCGCGGCCTGTTTGATGGCACCAGCAACTTTGCTGTCCAAAGCCCCATATGACTCGTTGACAATGGCGGCAGACTTCTTCAAGACACCAAAAGCTCTCACGACTGGGATAGGCATTCTAGCCGCTGGCCCGCCAATGTCGAAGTTCATCTTGGATCTAGCGGTTTGCGCGCCGTAGTATTTAGAGGAGTCGACCTCGATCTCGCCAAAGGCGTCACTTTCTGTTCTGGTTGCGCCGGTCATTTTCAGTGCTGTGGATGCGAAGTTTCTTGCAACGTTAGTGGCCACGCCGGTGTTGACTCTCAACATTTTAATGTTTTTCAGAAGGTGGAGGTTTTTTTTCCTCGTTGGCGTGAGAATCCTGGCGATCTCTGGGGTCCGGGCCAGACGGTTATATATAGGACGCGCAAGTCCCGGCAGATCCCGGGCCACTGATTGGTCCCCCGCGTCTCGGGTGTGCGGCAGAGCTCGGGCCCGACAAGACACGAGGCTGCAAAAAAGTGATGACAGCGGGTAATATGAAAACAGAGTGCTTTGAATGGACGGCGTTCAACACTTCGCCTAGAATAGAGTGGCAAATAGTATTTGACTCGGGAGTATCTGGGTCATTTAGCAATTTATTTGGATGCTTCTAGAGCCTTAAATCAGATATCTGTTACTTTCTCTTCCTGCCTTTGTGTCTATTGAAATCGTAATGTCTCATCACGCTTTGTTAGAAACATCGACGCAATTATTGCAGAGGAAGATCCCGAACAAATTATTACGTGTTTCACAAAAGTCGCAGTAATTTGAAGGAATTGAATTCCTCTCAGCTCCCCTTGGTGTTGCACTGACACAAATAGAACCTCACGTTCTACCCGGGATCCCTGTGGCTCAAGTTCACTCTTAGTCACACGCAAAACATGATATAAAAAGGAAAAGGAAGCAAAGAGGACAAACTCAAAATTTCATATGATCTCTATTATCTTGGTGACGTTTTCTGTTTCATGATTTATCTTGTTCACTTTTGAAGATTTTTCCGTTTCAATTGCGGTATACTTATCTACGGATATCCTCAATTGAGGGCCATG
The DNA here is from genome assembly GCA_030564885.1 of Metschnikowia kofuensis (nom. inval.). Classification (NCBI taxonomy): domain Eukaryota; kingdom Fungi; phylum Ascomycota; class Pichiomycetes; order Serinales; family Metschnikowiaceae; genus Metschnikowia; species Metschnikowia kofuensis (nom. inval.). Next base: position 12,386 of record JAJLZY010000217.1, read on the forward strand.
GCCATGACATGCTTGTGACTGGAAGCGAGTGTGCGTGTTTGATATGCCGCTCAGCAAACTCTATGGGTAACGCACGGAGAAGAAGCAATAAGGTACTGTGCGAAGGAATAAAGTGGATGCTCTCCCACCACCGCATGATTTCGGCCAATTCCGCAGTATACTCGGCAGAGCTGAGCGCATGGATATACACCCGCCACAATCGGTTCGACGCAACGAGGCTTATAGAGCCAGTGTCTTCACTGCTTTCAGTTGTGGAAATTTTGTTCTTTTCATAATGGGCGCTGTCTACACCCCCATTGCCAGTACTTTTGCTAGTGTTTCCACGGGAATCTGCGCTCAGTACAATTTGCTTGAATTCGTGGACTGCCACCTGGGGAGCGTAGAGTGGACCCCACATGTAAGGTTTGCCATTGACCCGCTTCATACTTGCACGAAGAAGTGCACTCAAGCAGGCTTCGTCTGGAACGCGGTTCTGGAGCTCGTCGCAGTAGAGTTGATAGAGCTCGCCTGGGCGATGATTCACCTCTCCATTCAACATGACGCCTATAATGCTGAGTGTCTTCCATTGATTACGCTTATAGAGGTGCCTTGCACACTCCACGTTGGAACTGTGCCGGATGATCAGGTCCAAATACGGCTTATGGATGTTCTTTTCCTCGCCATAACGATAGAGGAGCGCCATATACTTGTTGAGAACGACATTTCGAAATTTGACAAAAAGATCAGATTTTTGGAGGGCCTCAATGAAGTTTTCGATCCCATTTATACTGTCAATCGGGCCAAGCAACACCAACACAATGTCTTTCGAGATCAAAATGTTGCTCTTGCGTGAAAGAAGTTCCCCAAGCAATTTGTGGCTGCGCGCCTCGGTTAGCAAATGGAGCTGGTGGAGTCTTTTGATAAGCATGAGCCACATTGTGGCGGAATTTGGATGCTGGACAATGGCAATGTTGAAGTTGTGTAGGAGCTCTTCGGGGGTGGAAGAAAGGTAAATGTTGGCAATATGTACAGACTCCGAATGCTCAGGAAAGCGGGCCGTCAGGATTGCCAACAACCGAGCAGCTTTGTCTCTTGACTCGTGAGAAATCAAAAGCGTGATTCCGACGTATCCTTTCTGAGAGAGATTCTCGTTTCCCAAAAATTCCACGAGCACTTTTTGAGCTTTAATCAAGGGCGTGGGAGATATCAGTGTCGAGCCGCCATTTTTGATGAACGTGAGAGCCAAAGAGAAAATAAGGGAGTTGAGGAACTCGTTGGTGATAAATTTAAATGCGAATCCGAGTTTTTGCGAGGTCAAGTACGAGAGCGTGCTGAATAGAAACGCTTCTAGCTTGCGTGGATCATGCTGTGCGGTATAAAACACAAGGTTTTCAAGCATCGTTATTATGTGTGTCTTTCTTTCGTGGTTGGCTTGGGCTATTGGCTCGATGAATGTTTGCCAAAGATCTAGTTGGAGTGCAACCTCGTCGATGCTAAGGGGCGTTCGTAGAAGAATATCTGACGATACGCATGCAGGGATATTGGTAAGGTGAGCTAGCTCGAAACACGCCTCGGTTATGCTTGGGGCACAGAGTGACCGAATCCAGGGCTTCAATTCCTCGGTGCTTTTCACCGATGTACATGAGATTGAGATGCAATCTAGCGCATGGACTAAAACAGAGGTCTGACGTTGCAGAACCGAGAACCCTAAATCTTGAGCTAGAGAAGTTGCGTCTTCCGCCAGCGTGCTCGAAGACCCTGCGCTTGCTTTTCTTCGCTTGAGAAGGTGCAAATACAAATGTTTCAACTGAGCCGACTGACTTTCTAGCCATTTCAAGTCTGTGCTTGTCGAGTGGAGACACGTAAGAATGTGGAAAATCGCTACCTCAAGAATTGCGTCCTCCTTATACAGCCCTGGGAGACCCGTGGGTCGTAACGTGGTCTCTGCCAACTTGTGATCTTGTTTCCTTCGGAGCCATAGAAGAAAATGGGATATTTTGGGCTTGAGTTTGAGGCTAGCGTGGGGTGATCTATGAACCTTCGTTTCTCGTTCTATGCTAGCGTAAGTGCTGCGATGAGCTCGGTCGGCCAAACGGCGATACACCGGGGCCTCTGCGGGAGTATGAAGCTTTCGGAGCTCCGGTCGTAGTCGAAGCTTGCATGCTACTCTGTGAAACATGAAAAATGCCATATGCGAACAATCACCAACTCGGGTTGAGGCGTCAGTGCTCAATCTTTGATATCCAAACCTCTCGGTTGTATTGAGAATCAGCACCCAGGTGCGTCCAGTATGGAGCGCGGTGCTTGAAAATATGGGGAAGCCGCGAGCTATTGCGAAAGTTGTTCCAGCGAGCGGGCCAGACAGTGCATGGCACATGACAAAGATAGACTGAAAGCAAACGAGGAAAGCCAAAACAACAAAAAAGAATAAAGAAAAGGTTTTTGAAGGAGGATTATTAGTCTACTTCGGAATTTTTTCGAACCAAAAATTTGACTGACAGGAGAAAATAATTATCAAACCTGTCCATTCTTAATGAAGGTCTGAAATAAAAATGGAAAGCTGTGGGCGCGCCTGCGAAAAGTGCACGCCAGAAAAAAGGCTAGGGCCCGAATGAGCTGCTGAAAAGAATGACAATAGTTGAAGCTGGCCATAAAACCCAAAATTTGAGATCTTTTGTGGAAGATTATCAATCAAAGGAACAATTATTTGGGAGATTGTAACCGGCGATACAAAAAACCGAGTCTAGGTAATTTTTCTCTTGATTCATGATACTCACGGAGCCCAATCTTGGGCGTCGATTTTCACAACGCGTTGTTATATTTCTACAAAAATTCGCTTCCCCTGCACTTCATCAGAGGTGCGCTCGCGCCTTGTTTACTCCAACTTACTCTTCACACTATTGGGTGTTTCCAAAAATTTGGCATTTGTGTGACAAACCAGATCACTCGAATACCTAGAAAACAAGCGGTTCTTCGAGAATCCATTTTATTCAGCAGAGTTACATCATTTTCCAGACTTTGTCATGCCATTGAGAAACACGCATAAGGCTCTTGTGCGGGAAAACTTGAGAAACAATGGTGGCCGCGATTTGCCGCTCAGAAAAAGAAGAAGACTAGGCCCAAAGCCTCAAGAGCCTGTAAATTCGGAGGTAGTAGATGTGGACACTGAGTCTACCGATGATTTTGAAGACGTCGATTTGGAGGACGTGGATTTTGATGCCATAGCAAACAATGGACGCGTCTCTCCTCACAGAGATGTTAGTAACAAGCCTCATGCTCCTGTGAAAGACGACGATAGCCTGGAGTCTGAGTTCGACTCAGACGATTTCGATGACTTAGAGGATGTTGATTTGGACATGTTGGATGACACGCGTGTTCATGACAACGACCGCAACGAGGCCCTCACTTTCTCCATCGACAGCGGGAATAAAAAAGCCGAGAAAACAAAGAAGAAGCGCACGTTTGTGCCGATTCTGAAACACGAGCGTAAGTCTCGTAAGCTCATACACAAGCTTGTTCTATTTAGTATGGTGTGTCACGGAGCCGTGCGAAACAAGTGGTGCAGTGATCCTCGGCTTATGCAGATGCTCAAGAAAACAGTCTCAGCAGAAATTGCCGACTTGTTTAAGCAAGACAAAGAGAAAGTCTTGGGAATCGTGAAAGCCAAGAGGTTTGTCGACGGTTTACGTAAGCTTCTGACGGTATTTTCTCGGAAGTTCAAAGTCAATTCTCCAGGGATTCAGCGCAAGGGCTGGGGGGTCACGGAAGTGACGCCCGAGGATAAAGAAAAAAAATTGTCCTTTGACAAATTCAGTAGATGTGTCAAGACTTTCCGTGGGTCTCGGGACACGGGGGCCCAGGCTTTTGTGGCAGTTTTGAGGTCGATAGGCGTGAACGCACGCTTGGTATTTTCTGTGCAAGTGCCCGATTACAGATCGATAAGACCAGTAAGAGACGATTCGAAACCTGAGTTGGAGGCTGAAGATGATCCGCAGGGGCCCAAGACACCAAGGTCTGAATTCGAGCCTGTTTTCATTCCAAATCCTCGCCAGGCCATGCTCGCGGGAATCCGATCACTGAAGAAAAAGGCCGCAGAGAAAGCCAAACAGAGAAAAGACGAGTCCTCGAACTTTCCTGTGTTCTGGATAGAAGTTTGGAACAAACACTCCAGAAAGTGGATCACGGTCGATCCCATCATGTTTAAGGTCGTCGAGGTGATGCCAATGAGAAGAAAATGCAAATTTGAAGCGCCCGCCACAGACGAATCTCATCAGACGTGGTATGTAATTGCATATGACAGGCATGGATGCGTCAGAGACGTGACAAGGCGCTACACACAATACTATAATGCCAAAACTTCGAAGAGACGAATTGGGTTCACTTCCGAAGAGGATGAGCATTGGTATAGACGCATGCTTCGATCTGTGGGAACACAAAACAGACCCGCGACTCAAGCCGAGGCAATGGAGCTCAAGGAGTTTCATGACAGGCATATTTGCGAGGGAACACCCAACAATATGGCTGACTTCAAGAACCATCCGGTTTATGCATTGGAATCCCAACTCCGCCAAGATGAAATCGTATACCCGAATGATGATTCCAGTAAATGTGGAACGTTTCGCTCCTCAAACAAGAGCAGCATCATTTCCGTCTACAAAAGATCATGTGTGTATAAACTCAAGACACCCAAGGCGTGGCATATGAATGGGAGAGTATTGAAAGTTGGAGCGCAGCCACTCAAAACCAAAAAAGCACAGATGCAGTTTACAGATGAAGATGGCGATGATGATGGTATAGTCAGGCTTTACGCAGAATTTCAGACTGAGCTTTATAGGCCGCCTCCAATTGTCGATGGAAAGATCGCTAAAAATGCCTACGGAAATGTGGAGATCTTTAGGCCGACAATGGTACCGGAAAACGGGTATTTGGTTGAGGCGTCCAATCATGTCCCCATGAAAATGCTCGAGACAGCCGCGCGGTGGGTTTTAAACATCGACTACGCCAAAGCAATTGTATCTTTTGAGTTCGGGCAAGGCCAAAAGGGTAAAAGAGCTCCTACAGCAAAGGAAGGTGGTGTTCTCATCGACATACAGTATAAAGAAGCGATGCTAGCAGTCTTGGACGGTTTGAAGGAGCAAGCGGAGCAAGAGCAAAGAGAAGCCGTGGAACTCAATGCACTCAAGAGCTGGAACTTCTTCATGAAAAAGCTCCAAATCATCAGCAGATTGGACAGAAGTCACGGAAAAGTCTCGGACAGCGACGCCAGTGACGCAGAGTATCTGATGAGAAAAGAGAAGAAACAAGCTGAAGAGGATGAAGAGGAGGATGGATATTACAGTGTAGGAAGCGATAACGAAGTCTCAGATGAGGAGACTCGCACCCCAAATTCGCTTAGACAGTCCGAACATTCGAAAACGGGTGGCGATTATGATCAACAAGACGAATATGGCGGTGGCTTTCTAGCTGAAGATGCGAATACGAACCAGTTCGAAGAAGGAGGTTTTTTTGCTTTACCTGAGGATACGCACCCTGACGGGAACGTAGTACCCGAACAGGAGTCCAATGGCATAAATGAGTTGAGCTCAGAATCGGAGACCATGGTCGACCCCAATGCGGAAAGTGAGACCGCAGTCTCGCGTGCAATCCCAAAAAGGAAAAAGACTCCGCGCACATTACGCGCACGTCTGCGGCTCACACGCGCGGCTGAGACGATGCAAATGAGGAAAGACGGCTCGGGCCCAGAGCAGGAGGTGATCGATCTAGAATCTGAGGCTCTGATTCCCACAGTGTCGAAGTTTGAAGAAAGACCACAAGGAATTAGAACTCGTAGGGCTACGCGATCGAGCACAAGCTCCGAAGCTAAGCCAGTCAATTCAGATTCGGATGCCGTCGTTGAAGTCCAAGATATCGACACGGATGAAGAGGAAGAAGAATTGGGGATCGAGTATAGTGACTCGCCCTGACGCAGAGGGCTAGGCTTACCGGAAGGGGCACTGGTGGTTAATGGCAATTTCGCGAGCCCGAAATTCCGTTAGCCATGCACGAAACGCCATGCACGAAACGCGCAATTCCGAGCGCAAATTCGCACGCTTAGGGCCACCCTTCCTTGCTTTTTCAAATACGATCAGCAGCAGTTTTTGATATGTTGACATTGTCTTGGCTCGAGTAAAGTGGTCCCTTCATGAGACACAACTGTATGGAAGTCTAGAATGCTACTATCAAGATATCTTTTCTCCTCGTACTCGCCTCGGGTGCCAATATCATGCGATTAGAGAATGAATCTGTGTTGTGATCCCAGTTCTCGGCCCCGTTCCAAATGCAGCGCGAGTAAAAATTGCGCAGTCGCGCAGGCTCCAGAATCCGAAGATATTTAAGTATCGATGGCCCGACTTTCGTAGCCTTCATCCGTCAGATTTTATTCATTGCATCCTTTTCCTCGGCATATGAAAACAAGCATATAGCTGGAATTCAATCATAATGGCAAACGAAGTCGCAGTCAATGTTTTGGGCACTATTGGAACAGTTCTCTGGTGTATCCAGCTAACACCACAGATACTAAGAAATTACAAGGCGAAAGACTGTACGGGCTTGCCGCCCTTGATGATGTTCCTCTGGGCTTTGAGTGGTGTTCCTTTCTCAATATACTTCTTTGGTACGGATGGCTCGATTCCACTTCGAATTCAGCCTCAGCTTTTCACCTTCTTTTGCATTGTCTCATGGGCGCAGAGTCTCTACTATCCACCTGTCAGCATGAGAAAACTGAAATTTGCTCTATACGTTGGACTCTTTGTCGTTTGTGCTATCGGAGCTGAGGTTGGCTTCATTTTATGGCTTCGCCCACTTCACCGTAGAGGCATCACATGGCCCATGTTGGTGATTGGCATCGTGGCGTCGGTGCTTTTAGCGTTGGGCCTTGTACCTCCTTACTTCGAGATAGCAAAACGAAAGGGTAGAGTGGTGGGACTAAATTTCGTGTTTTTGGGGATGGATTCCGCGGGCGCTTTGTTCTCTATGTTGAGTATTGTCGTGGGCAACATGGATATCATGAGTCTAGTGTTATACGCGATCGTGCTCGTGATGGAGCTTGGAATATTTGCATGTTACATTGGATGGTATCTCACCGGCGGGCGAAAAATCATCAGGGAGGAAAAGCTCCTCCGCAAAACAGAGAAAGAGCGTGAGAAGCTTGATGAAGACTTGGACTCCACCGGCCTGGATCCGGACATGCAGTGGCTGGCATCTGATTTGGAGACAGCAAATCCGATTATAAAAAAAGTTGCCACTGCTGACCAGGATGCATAGTTTCCAGACCAGTGGGCCATGCTGGCGTGTGCCTTCGAAGCTGGGACTCTAAGTCATATTTATAAGAGACATTCGTTTTACAATAATTGATTTTAATAAGAGTCTGTTTTTCCTCGACTCAATCAAAATCCGAAATTTAATTGCTACCTCAATACGTTTTTTGACAAGTGTAAGTACGCTACCGAAAAAAGTACTGGAGCTTCTATTATGAATAATCTGATAGCTGGGGACGATCGCGCGCTCGATATCTCATCTGAGTATGACATGGGAAACAAACTCGATTATTATTTACAAGAACAAGCTAGCGCGTACCGAAACTAAGCATATTTATAAGACACCTCCCCTTTTCTCGCCGTTCTGATCTGCGTTTAAATATTCCTGTTTCGAAACGCCTCATTCCTAAAGCACTCCAATGGTATGTCTTATTTCACAAGCCTGAAATCGTTGAAAAAGGTCTCAGCGTGCCCTTTTTTTCCATCTCACAAGCTTTATACTAACCTTGTAGTCGGCGTTTTCGCCGCTCAATTTGGTGGAAGATGTCTCTGCGTCCAAGAAAGAATTAGAAGAGGAACATACGAGGGAATTGGAGATCGAGAACGCGTATAAGACGTATCAAGAGGCCATTTCACTTCAAAGTGACGAGAACTGGCCCGAGGCCTATGAAAAATACAAGCAGTTAGCAAGCTCTGCTGTGATCACCAATCATTTCTATGAGGAGGTGTCGTTCATCAGAGGACTCCAGAATGCAGGTAATAAT
>JAJLZY010000218.1:0-20188 GCA_030564885.1 Metschnikowia kofuensis (nom. inval.)
CATTAAAAAGTGGGCGCGCACTGGGTGGGGGGGCTCCAGGCCCGTAATAACGTCGGGGGTTCGCTGGCTCTGTTACGACGGGGCGCTTGGTGTGTGTCTGGGAGTGTATTAAGGTTTTCTGTGTATAGTACATAGTTTTCGTCCGCCGACTACGGTCCGCGGTCCTTCAATACATATGTTTCTTTAAAAAAAAAAAAAAGAATCGTACTTCGTATTGGAAAGGAGCGTTGAACTCACCCGCTTAATCCCATAGAAGTTCTCCGTAAAGCCTCCTTGCCAATGTTTGAAGAAATACCATTCGACGGCTGTCCTGAGCAAAAGGTTGAGCTCGTCGAACCTATTCGTTATCCTGAGGAGATAAGCAGGATATCTTTGGGCGTAGTGCACTAGAATGTAGCGTAAGGAGGGCAGTAGAAGAGCCTCGAGTTGGCTTGCAGAGATGACCTCAAAAAGAGATGGCGCTCCTTGATCGAGCTTTGATGCATCAAGTGAGGAGTAGTATTCCATTTTAGCTTGCGACGTTAGAGATTAAACAGAAAAGGCATTCTACCCCACAAGATGTACCAAGAGCGAGCGGGAGACATGGTCGTGCAAATATCACAAAATGATTTTGCGACAAGGAGCATGCAATTTGCAGTTTGCAGCTTACCGGACTGTCCGAAATTTGAGTTTCACACCCTTAAGAATCGCAAAATAAAGTGGTCGCCAATATTTCAAGATTTAACTCAAGCTATTTAAAAGACAGATTAGTGGACGGGGCGTTGGGTATACAACTTCCGCGAACGTGCGCGAGTTAGACGCCCTCAACCAGCCGCTAAAAGTGCACAAGTCATAAATTATCAAATGTATCTTGAGCCGCTAAATGCTTTGATCGACGAGTGTGAGGTCAAGGCATCAACTTTGCAAATTTTTAGCCTACAAAAATTATACGACTTTGGCAGTGAACTCCTGAGACTTCCGCTGCGACCACTTTTTCCGCCTTGCAACGGTGCGGTAAATCTTGTCTTGGATTTCGGTTCTGAGACCTTTTGCTCAATTTTTCTGGACGATGAGAGTCATGAGAAACCCGTGTTTTCAAGGGGAGGTAGTTTGAATCGTGAGGTATCCGAAAAGCTAGTTTCTGATCTGGAGGTTTTGAGTAGCGACTTCGGCTGCGAGAGTTACCTGACTATTCTTACAAGTGATTTGATATACAACAAAGCGGAGGCTTCTTCGGCCATATTTGAGAAATTGTAATTCTAATTTGAGTTATGTAAAACCGTCGCGAAGAAATAAAAGCTCGAAAACTTAAATCAATTTTGTAGCTGGAGTGGTTCGACAGAAGCGTGGATCAAATCTAATTCCATATTTCACGCTGATGTCCCACGAATTTGCATCAAAAATCTTGAAGTCTCCCAATTCAATGTCGTGTCCTTCGTTCAGAGAAGAGCTGGCAATTTTCTTAATCCATATCATGTTTAAAGAACTCTGGTGAGGCGAGGACGAGACATCGGCGTTAAGATCATAAGGCATCCAACCCAATTTATGAAGGAAAGACTCCGCAATGATGTTTTCCAAAGGAAGATACCCATAATAGTAACCATAGAAAAACACCATTACTAGCTCTTTTGCCATTTCAGTACTCTCGCCGATACCTTGGTCATCTAGAGCCTGAATGCCTTCACAAAAGCGATTGAATTGATTGCCCATCCGTATGCGATCCCAATACAACTGGAATTTATTGGAAGACAATGGGGGTTTCAAATAAGTCTGTCCATTACGGGTATTTGTTTTGGGCAAGTAAGGTTTGATCAAAGCGTCCGAGAATGGCTTAAAGGCGGAACTAGTTTCAAGCAACGTTCCCCGCAGTTCAAGTACATTTGCGGCCGTGTATGACACGGCAAATTCTTGAATCCCGGAGGGACTAGTCAATAACGTCATGTCTTTGAGAAGATTAAATTCAGCTGGCGCCAAGTTGGTGTTTTTCAAAACATCAAGATAAGGGGAGTACTCTTCATTTTTTGTTAAGAGAGAGAGTAATTCAGAGGAGGCATCGATATCGTTCTGCTCGAGATTGAATCCATTTAGCGAGTTTGTTGATTCGAAACTGATGTCCGAGGCTTTTGAAGTTTCTTCCACAATTTTACTGTGTGCGGCGCGCAATCCCTTGTCTTGAGATGTTGGTGGAGAGTGAGGTGGAGTAGTGTCGCTTTGAGGATTGCCCGCTGCGGCTATGGACCACTTCAAACCTGCTACAGGTTTAGAGGGAGCCAACGCCGGTTTGAGGGTAGTAACGAATGCGGGACTGGATGGTTCTGGCACAAGAGGTTTGCCGGACAGCTTAGCTTTGGGTGTCGTGGAAGGTTTTGACGGCGTATCAGGTGCCACAGGGGAACTTGAAGATTGAGATAATGGAGCTTCGGAGGTATTTTTCTGTTTCGATGGTGGCTGCTTGGAGACAGTAACGGGTGATTGGTCCGTTTTAGATAGTTCTTCAATAGAGGCACTTGGCGATGACATAGGTTCTGAGAGAGCCGCGACCTCATTGAAGACGTTTGTGTTATTATCGTGGTTTTCACGCGCCTCTTTTATGAGCTCATCATAGAGGGTCTCATCATCAATGAAATCTGGCTCTTGGTTTGACTCGACGTAAAAATTCAAGTCCTCCTGGATTTCCCGAACCAGCTGCACAGAAATTTTGTTTACCTTGAGGTAAGACATAACGGACTCAATCTTGGCGATATGAAATTCATTGCGCTGCCTGAAATTCTCGAGTTCTTGTTTTCTCTCCTCAATCGCCAGAAGGTTATTTTTTCTAACCTTTTTTTGAGAAATCTTTTCATACTCACTTTCTAGTTGCTCGTTCTGCTCCAGCAAGTCATCCGTTATTCCAGCGAGAAACTCATATGTCTCTGCTACTTCAGGCGATAGATGCTCTCCATTATCAAGAGATGCTAGCATAATCGACTGATTCGAAAAGGATTTCATTTTAGAGTTCTTTTCGACTTCCTTATAGCACTCCATTGCTTCTTCAACTAGCCTTCGATGCTCCTGTAACTTCAGGGATGCTATCGTGGCTTCCAACGAATCATTTCCTTGCCATGTTTTGATTTGATCTCGAAATTTTTGAAGCTTTTTGATCTCTTTTTTCAAATCACCTTCGAGTTTCTCCCGCTGAGAATCATTGGTGGACGCCTCATGACGTGAAAGATAGTAATTGAATAAATCTAGACCTTCATGTATCTTTTTGAAGATAGCTTCTACTTCCCTAGGATTTGGTTAGTCGTGAACCCCCTATCATCACCACATCTGGGCGCTTTGTACACAAGCACCTATGTGCATATCGTCTATTGTGATACATACTTTTGTAGTTTTCTGTTCGACATTTCGTGAGCTTGATTGATTTCAGGTTATAGGTAGCGAAGTACAAGGTGCATTCTTTGGCGTTTCGGCGAGGTTGTAATCTATAGGGAAGTTCTCTCTTTTTTTTTTTTTTTTTTTTTTTTTTTTTTTTTTTTTTTCGTCCGTTCTACAACTCCGCTACTTCGATTTCGCAAAGTAGACACGTGATTCAATTGAGTAAACATTCACTACCCCTCTTTCCGAAATAAGTGCAATTATATCCAATTATTGAGTTGATGTTATAAACTTTTTGGAATGCAGACTAACTTACAACTCATCATGCTCATCATCAGAATCCGAAACTCCGAAACCATCATCTTCATCGTCAACACCATCACCAGAGTTACCGTACACCTTACCTGCAACCTTATTGCTGATGTCAATTAATTTTTGTTTGTACTCATCGAGTTCTTCTGAAGAGGCGGTGTCATAATTGTCTTCCAAGAACTCGTTGATTTCGTTGACGGCATCAAGAAGCTCTTCCTTGTCCTCCTCGTCGATCTTGCTTGCGTATTCTTCCTCACCCAAGCTTTGCTTAATCTGCTGAACGAGATTCTCTAAAGAGTTTCTAGATTCAATTCTAGCCTTGATCTCAGCATCTTGCTCGGCGAATTTTTCGGCTTCCTCTACCATTCTTTCGATATCCTCCTTAGACAACCTGGACTTGTCGTTGGTGATGGTGATGGACTTCGACTTACCTGTTCCCTTATCCTCGGCCTCAACCTTCAAAATACCATTGGCATCTAATGCAAAAGTGACCTCGATTTGAGGTGTACCTCTAGGGGCTGGCGGAATTCCCGTCAATTCAAACTTTCCCAAGAGATTGTTATCCTTCACCAACGCTCTCTCACCCTCGAAAACTTGAATCAACACCGTCGGCTGATTGTCTGCCGCTGTGGAAAAAATTTGAGATTTCTTGGTTGGAATAGCTGTGTTTCTGTTGATCAAGTTGGTCATGACACCACCAGCGGTCTCAATTCCAAGAGTTAAAGGATTCACGTCCAACAAAACAACACTGGAAGCACCTTCTTCGCCAGAAAGAACACCACCTTGAACGGCAGCACCATAAGCAACAGCTTCATCAGGATTGATACCCTTTGAGACCTTCTTTCCATCAAAGAACTCTTCAATCATATGTTGAACCTTTGGAATTCTTGTGGAACCACCGACGAGAACAATGTCATCAATCTCAGACTTCTTGACGCCAGCGTCCTTCAACACCTTTTCGACCGGAGCAAGCGTTCTCTTAAAGAACGCATTGTTCAACTCTTCAAATTTAGCTCTGGAGATGGTCTCAGAGAGATCGATACCATCGTACAAAGAGTCAATTTCAATTCTTGCGGAGACTTGAGAGGACAAAGTTCTCTTCGCTTTCTCAGCTTCTCTCTTCAATTTGGCGACTGCCTTTGCGTTCTTCAGAATGTCAACATCGTGTTTCTTTTTGAAAGCCTTGATGAGGTGCTTCACGATTTGATGGTCAAAATCCTCACCACCCAAATGCGTGTCACCGTTAGTGGCTAAAACTTCGAAAACGCCGCCATCGATGGACAACAATGAGACATCAAAGGTACCTCCACCCAAGTCGTAGACGATTATCTGTCTCTCATCAGTCTTGTCCAACCCATAGGCGATAGCTGCAGCAGTTGGTTCATTGATTACTCTCAAAATGTTCAAACCAGCGATAGTGCCAGCATTTTTGGTGGCTTGTCTTTGAGCATCATTGAAGTAAGCTGGAACGGTGACAACCGCGTGAGTGACCTTCTTTCCCAAGTAGTCCTCAGCGACAGATTTCATTTTACCTAAAATCATGGCAGAAACTTCTTCAGGTGTGAAAGTCTTTTCCTCGCCAGCAACCTCTACACTGACAACTGGCATATTACCTTTCTTCGTGACCTTGTATGGCAATTTTCTCTTCTCGCTCTGCACAATTTTGTCAGTGTATTCCAAACCAATCAATCTTTTGACATCGAAGATGGTGTTGTTGACATTCGACGCGGCCTGATTTTTTGCGGCGTCACCGATCAATCTTTCACTCTCGGTGAAGGCGACATAGGACGGCGTGATTCTGTGACCTTGATCGTTGGCTAAAATCTCGACTTTTCCATTTTGCATAACGCCCACACAGGAGTATGTAGTACCCAAATCAATACCGATCACGGTACCGTAATCCTCAGAGGAATCGTTGGAGGCCTCAGCCAAGGCGACTCCGCTGTTTGCGTTGAAGAATGGCAAGACAACACTAAGCAAAACGAGAAGGAGCGAGAGCCCCGATAACCCGAGCCTGTTGTTTGATTTAATCATTTTCTGAGAAAAGATATTATTCCAAGAATTCGATTTCCAAGGTGAAAAGTATCTTGTGGGAGAGATTTGCGGACCGCTGAGAATTTATATTCAAGCGCGTTGGAAACCAAAAGAATTTCCTCGGCAGTATATGCAGTCTTTCGTTTTCAGTGACGTGTCCCCTGCAAATCGACATTCACGTGACCATGAATACATACGTAAACGAGGCGTTTTTGAAATTTGAAGGGCATTTCCTCGGTTTTGGTGCCTCAAAATTGAAGACGAGAATTTCTTCAGTTACGGAAATCTCAATCGATCAATTGAGCAGCATCAAATTAGAGTTTGGTTGAACGTGTTACCAGGCCGGCTCGCGGAGTTCATTGAAATCCTACGGCGGCGCGCGTGTCACAACGCCTCTCGAGCAAAGTTTGCAAACCTGAACCTGAGTTGTCTTGTGGTCACTGGGAAGCTTTGAGCCGATTTAAATTATTTCCTTTCGTATGAGCTGGCACCCAAACTCTTTTTTTCTCCTAGTTTCAAAGACTACGCTCCTTTTCAAGTGCAGAATTAACATAGCACGGCGTTTATGAGTCTTGGCCTCGCCTCGATTCTCATTTTTGCACCCACGTTAAAAGCATTACGCTTCCCCAGATTTATTGTGGTGGCGAGTCGCGCCGTTCAACCTAGCGGAATGCCACCTGGCATATCTCGATGTCGCTTTTAGTTGCAACACGAGGCGCCGCCATGCAGTCTCGCTCGTTTTTGCCACGATGCGTTGTGGGCACCGTTGTCTCGTTTTGCATCTGCCCTTTAGTCTCAGCACGCACCTATAGTTGTCAGTCACTCACTCATTTCAGTTCAGCAATCAATATGGCAGTGAAGAAATGCGCGTAATTGGGATCCAGTTCCTCAAATGTTCCGCATTATTTCACCGGTTCGGCCGTACCCTACATTATGAAGAATGCGAAGTAGGCAATGTAGCCTGAAATTAATTTTCAACTGAAAATCCAAAATCGCTCATTGTGTGCCAAGTCAAATAAATCATCTGCGGATTTCAATAAGCTTATGTCGTCAAATGCTCGCCGTCTTGACTTGATTTTGGCCGCGCGAGCTTTTGAGCACCCACCCGTGCCTCAATTGGTTTAACTCCTGTGTCGCACTCTCTCGTGACTCCTGAACTCAGCTTCGTCAAGACAACATTGCTTCGTTTTTTGATCCCTTTAAACCGAATACATCTGGGTTTAATCATTGGTGACCATATCTTATAAATCCAAGAATTCTTTTGCGAAGTGACGTGCCGCTGCTAATTCGTGCATCAAGTCGCTAACTGTATCACTCAGGACCAATCCCACTCTTTTGTTTGCTCACCTCGTCTCCAACTAAACATGTCTTCGTTTCAGTTTGAAGAATTGAATCAGTTGCAGAAGGAAATCATTGAAAAGAATCCCGCAGATGTATTGCAATTTAGTGCCAACTATTTCAATAACAAATTAGCTTTGCAAAGAGCTCATGCATGGCAATGTCAGTCGAAAGCAAAGGCTGCTGGTATTGAGCTATTCCCAAGTGTCGATTCTGTACCAACTGATAAACTGGGGTTGAGCGCTGTACCCACCTTTCGCCAGCCTTCTTTTAAATCTCCTTTTGGTGATAATGACCCGCATTCCGATCATACAAATGATCAGCCATATGAAGGGACATTTGGAAACAAAGAAAATTCTACCGGTTTATTCAAGTCTAGCTTTGGCCTGAGTGCTGGAGGGAAAGAGATTGTGCAGCCGGAGGTAGACCCGAGCGACCCCTCTATGCGTGAGGCATCTGAAGCAAAGCCCATTCATAAGCTTCCTCGAACGTTCAACGCCAACAGAAGAGTTTCTGTTTCAGCTGAGGCAATGAACCCTGACGAATTCAAGTCTGACTCGTGGAAGCCACCAGTTAACAATTTGAGCTCCGAGCAGAGAGGCGAATTGGGCAAAACTTTATCGCTGAATTTCTTGTTCCAACAGTTGGACTCCAACTCAAAGTCCACGGTTTTGTCTGCATTGATCAAAAAAAATTTTCCTAAAGGATCAGAAATCATCACGCAAGGCGATGTAGGTGACTTTTTCTACATCATAGAGACCGGTGTGGTTGACTTTTACGTCAATGGAGCCAAAGTCAATACTTCTGGTGATGGATCTTCGTTCGGAGAATTAGCATTGATGTACAACTCACCGAGAGCTGCGACTGCTGTTGCGGCCAGCGATGTTAATTGCTGGGCATTGGACAGGGCTACATTCCGTCGTATCTTATTGGAGGGTACATTTAACCGCAGAATTATGTATGAGGACTTCTTGAAGGATGTGAAGGCGCTTCTGGCCTTAACTTCACAAGAGAGATCAAAATTAGCCAGCGCATTGAGCACAGAAATCTATTCGGCCGGTGATAAAATTGTCACCGAGGGCGAGGTCGGAGAGAAATTTTACCTTATTGAATCTGGCACATGTGTAATCTCGAAAGAGAATGAGGGTGTGATCGGGGAAATTGGTAAAGGAAAGTACTTCGGTGAAGTGGCTTTGCTCAACGATCTACCAAGACAAGCAACTGTGACTGCCTCCAACAACGTGATTGTCGCAACCTTGGGCAAGTCCGGGTTCACTAGATTGTTAGGCCCTGCTCTCGATGTTTTGAGGAAACAGGATCCGACTGCACACCAATGAGCCAAACTCCATTCTTCTAGTTTTTAATCTATGAAATAAACACCTAAATGTATAAATTAAGTGAAGAAATCTCGTTCATTTCCTTGCATTCAGCTTCTTTCAGCATTGTCGCACTCCGCGCATGTAGAACTCACTCAACGATATTTTAACTCTAGGGATCGATTTGAAGATTTGACAGAATAAATCGGATTCAAAATGCTTCCCTTCGTGCTGTTGCTACCACCTTCTACCGCGAAAGGTGGTTATTTGCCGCATTGGCTTCTTTTCATCTCCGTGGTTTCCGTGTTTAACTCGTTG
Organism: Metschnikowia kofuensis (nom. inval.); assembly: GCA_030564885.1. Classification (NCBI taxonomy): domain Eukaryota; kingdom Fungi; phylum Ascomycota; class Pichiomycetes; order Serinales; family Metschnikowiaceae; genus Metschnikowia; species Metschnikowia kofuensis (nom. inval.). The sequence continues at coordinate 8,655 of JAJLZY010000218.1, forward strand.
CAAAACTACTTGATCAAAGATCTCTCTCTCACAAGAAAGGTGTATTCCCAAGCGCCAGCGTCTGAGGTTACGTCGTTGAGCGCTCGTACATTCGGAACGTGGACCTTTTTGACCTCGGTGGTAAGGTTCTACAGTGCTTACAATCTCATCGGAAACCCGCAAATGTACAATCTTTGTATCTGGACTTTTGTTGTTGCAGGAGGGCATTTTGTCAGTGAATGGCTCATTTTCAGAAACTGCAAACTCGACAAAGGGTTGGCTGGGCCATTGATTGTGGCGTCCTCTAGTATTTTATGGATGATAAGCCAGAGGGATTTTTATGTCGGTTCTTTAATATGAATTAAAGCGTACCATTTAACACATTCCTTGACACGAACACTTACGTGTAGCCGAGGCTTTTCTCATGATTGCCTAGAATAATGAATAGAACAAAGCTTGATCATAAATCTACATTCGGCGTATACGCCAAAATAAGTTATTCTCTTATCGCTCTACACTCCGAAAGTCGTCTCTCGTTGCAAAATATGACACTCACCCTGGGATCCGCGAAACTCAGCGTCGCAAGATTTTCACTTCTTAACATGAAGGCATCGCGAAGCATATAGTGAGATTGCAAATTGGCCATGACTGTTGACATAAACGAGCCTGATTTTAGACAAAGTAACACCCAGGTCTACAAAGACCTATTTGGAGGTACTATGGGTGGAATCGCCCAGGTTTTGGTGGGTCAACCCTTTGACACAGTCAAAGTGAGATTGCAGTCAGCCCCGGAGGGGATGTATAGCGGGGCTGGTGATGTAATCAAAAAACTCATAGCTCAAGAAGGATTAGGGGGCTTTTACAAAGGAACCTTAACGCCGTTGATCGGTGTTGGTGCTTGCGTTTCTGTGCAATTCTCCGTGAACGAATTCATGAAGAGATACTACGATGAGATGTTACAAGGTAGACCCTTATCTCTTCTCCAATCTTTCAATTGTGGTGCAGTTGCTGGGTTCGCCAATGGGTTTTTGACCTCTCCAATTGAGCACATACGTATCAGATTACAGACACAAACGACCAAGTCATTTGCAGGCCCGATAGATTGTGTGAAGCAAATTTACAAAATAGGAGGCCTCGCATCGGGTGTTTATAAGGGTTTGATTCCAACTTTGTGCAGAGAAAGTATCGGGCTAGGAATATATTTTGCAACGTATGAGGCTTTAATCGCCAGAGAATTGGGAAAGAAGGTGTATGCCACAAGAACGGATATCCCTGGGTGGAAGCTTTGCATGTTTGGAGGTTTGTCCGGTTACACACTTTGGTTATCCATTTACCCTGTCGATGTGATTAAATCAAAATTGCAAACTGACTCCTTAATCAAGCCTACGTATAAAGGATCTGTGGATGTGTTCAAGGACATTTCTGCTAAATCCGGGATTCGAGGCTTTTACAAAGGGTTTATTCCGACAATCTTGAGAGCTGCTCCGGCAAATGGCGCAACATTTGCTGTATTTGAGTTGACGATGAGACTTCTTAATTAGTTATAATGCTTGCTGAATTTAATATATTATAGACGATCAACATTACGTTAGATAGAGAGCAAAGGTTTGGCTCTCGGAAAGGTTGTTCAATAGTTCTGCACCAGAATCCCCTTGAAGAAAGTTATGCATTAACTTTCGTTGACAACTTTTTAGTATTCTGCTTCGTCGCATGATTAGCTTGATCGACGATCTCGCACAGCTCTTATACTCAACAAATTTGCGACGTATTTGCCGGGTGACTTAGACTTGAAAGCTCCATGAAATCCATCGAGTATTCTCCGTTAAGCTCGATATGATCTGAGCCCAATAATTCAGCTTGCTCCATGAATCGTATGCTCATATCGCCTGTCTTCTCATGTACAGCATTTACGAAGGCATTTCCTTCCTCTGCTGAGGCTCTCGCCCTACCATTAAAGTTCTTGTCTATCCTCAAGTGCAACCCTGGAATCAAGTCGATCAAATATAGGAGGGTTAACGACACGATGAATACGTAAACCGAAGTGACGACTGAGCCCAAAATTTGATACGCCAATTGTATCCAATTGTGCTCGATCCAGCCTCCTTTTGAATCGTAAGACCGTTCGGCTAAAATGCCAACGAGCAATGAGCCAATGATGCCACAAACACCATGCACGGCGAAAATGTCAAGAGCGTCATCTATGCAAAAGAAATATTTTAGTCGAGTACTAACATTTCCAATACTTCCGCCAACAACCCCGCAAACAATACTCTTCCAAAAATTGCCCGTATAACAAAGGTATCCACCCCCTGGCGTGAAGACAACTAAGCCACACATAACACCGGAACTAAATGATATCAAGGATAGAGTTCGTCTTGCTGGATAGTCTTGTATCGCCCCCAAGTCAGAAGGACATTCAGGGAAATTTTCAGACTCTGGCTGCTCGGATGTACTCCGTGCGCTCAGTGAATCAAGAGGAATCACCGAATAGTAATAGTCTATTGCTGTCCAAACAATTCCCGCTGAGAATGCACACAAAAAAGTTGCTAGAATCAAGTATATTGATGTCACGCTGAAATTAAAATCGCACCCTGAGATGAAGCCAGACCATCCAAATAATATAAACACAAGACCCAAGATGGCCAAATTTTTGTTGGAGCTTTTATAATCGTTAAGAATATCAGAATTACGGGGTCCGACATAATATGAATACGCTAGAGCCGTGAAACCGCTCACTATGTGGACGCAGTTACCACCAGCAAAATCGAGGACTGGTAGATTGTTTAGCTGAGGTGAAAGCCAACCTTTTCTATTCCAGAACCAGTAACTCACGGGATTGTATATGATGATGGACCAAACCAATGCGAATATGATCATCGGTATTAGCCTTCCCCTTTCAGCAGCACAAGCGGGGAATGTGAGAGCAGCACAAACAAGCTTCATGAAGCCATTGAATAAAAAATGTATAACAGCGAGGATGTCGCCTCTTTGAGTGGTGTAAACATCTTCCTGTGGCTCTTTCAAATGACGCAAAACTGCAAAGTTCAAGTTCCCAATGAATTTATTCGATGAACTCGAATAACACAATGAGTACCCCCATATGTACCAATCCAAAAACAAAATTCCGCAAATGAGAATGGGTACACCTAGCATTGTGAACGATGAGCGTCTCTGGGTAAGACCTGAGTAAAACATCGAGATTCCTATAATCACAAAGACAAGAAGCAGGGAGCTATACATCATGTATAGCGAATTAATCGCTAACTCAGAAGACAACATGGCTGGCAGTGATTTGTCCGCTTTTGATCGGAGAACTGTCAAAGATTCAAAACAAGAGTGTAAGGTTCCTTTAGACGGCTTATTCGTATTTGATGCGAAACCGACCTTGTCGATGAATTTTTTATAGGAGCTGGCAGGCCATATGATTTGTGTGCGATAAGACTCTTTGGATTCTCGTCATCCCGATGGCTTTTCGTTGCGTGATCTACGGGCAGGAAATGTCATCGGTTCCTGCGTCCTATAGTGCATCTGGCGGTCTATAGCAGTATTTTTTGAAGCAGGTTGCGCATTTCGAGTCACCTAGGTTATGCATGTTTGACAAGTCAATACGTCTTTTCATCAAGGCACATCTAACACAATATAAGTATTCTGTATCATTGTTGTTAGTGGCCACGTTATAACCGTTTTCGAGCATCGAATCAACTTCCAGATCGCTGTAGATGGTGCGAAATGTAGATGTGTTTGAAGCGTATGAGTGGTTGTAGTTTGCAAAATAGATGATCAAGGGAGGTATATAATCGTCCCAGATCTCAAAATTTTGCTGGTTTTTAATTTGCGTTCTGTTTGATGAGTGATAAGTTTCGCTTACGGGTCGTTGGTTGCCGAGCTCAAGAGTCGTATTAGGTAGCAGACTTTCCATTTTCGGATAATCGCGGGAAATGTCACAGCCAAGAAAGAAAGGGTGTTTCCCCATATTTTCTTTCACGTAAAATTCTCTGGAGGGGACAAGTGGAAAAATTCTGAAATTCTTTCCTTTAAATGGGAAAAGCGGTAATCTAAGCGTCGAGTTTGTAGAGTGGTATCGTTTTGCAGTTTGCATCAAGGATGTCCCATTTGGAAAATTTTCGTAGTCAGAGGTAGCATCAAATGCAAAGACAACCTCCAATCTTCTCTCCCGGACAAGCATGGGGTGAAATGGAACATTTTGACCGTCATCTCCTCCATCAGCTAGGAGAAGAGCTTGCGCCTGGGCGATCAGTCGGCCTTTTGAATTTGGCGGATGAACTTCCCTGAAGGGATTCGGTGAATAGACAGCATACTCTGGGTGCAAAAAGTCTTCCGGCCTTGGATGACTCGTAATACCAAATATCTTCAACAACATCGAGAGTAGTGAAGAAGACAGCTCTTCCATCTGTAATATCATTTTATAGACATACTGGAACACTGTATTGAATAAACCAGATGACGTTCCTGTGACTAAGCCCATGTTATCATACCCAGAGAGACAAACAGAATAATCTTCGCTTTTCGTCTTAATAGCGGAAAAGCCATTGAGTAATTCAGTCCCCAAGAACCTGATGTCAACAAAAGAGTTTAGAAAGCTATCCCATGAGCCAAATTCAAACGGATTGAATTCGAAAAGGTGACTGTCAGCGCATGCCTCTGTCTCTCCAGGAAGTCTTTCAACTGAACCGAAAATCGGAAATGGCTGCGAAAAATTTTTGAATGAAGGGAGCTCCGTCACAGATGACATGCAAATGTCCACGGATTTCTTGCCCTGAGGAAAAATCTTTTTTGAAACTGCTCGCCCCCAGTAATCAATCAATGAAACTTGAAATCCTGCCTTCTTCTTTGCTCTGACTTCAATGTTTAAGTCTTTGTAAAAGTCTAAGCTTTTACGTCCATGCGAGACCGTTGTGTTGAATTCTACAGGGGGCCCAATTTCCTTCGTTTTGAAAAAGGTGTCAAGGAGCGTTGCAGCCAATGATCCCTTTTCAAGATCAGTTTGATTCATGATAGCAGAATAAGATTCCCAAACGGATGAGTTGTGCACGTCTATAGACTGGGCATCAAGTGTGGCTCTTAGTTGAGATATAGGAACATCCGGAACACCTTCAATCAAAGGAGAAGCAAAGCTTTGTCTTCTTATGGCGTCATATATAGGAACACCATCATTCAAAAGATTGTTCGCTACGAGCCACAGGCCTCCGGAGTTGCCGGCAATGTAAGTCGAGCTTTGTAAGATGCCGCCAAGATGTTCCTCTGAGCCTGGCGTTCTCAGATCCAATGCGCTCAACACACCCGCTCCACTCAACATGGATCTATATCCGCCACCGGAAACAGATATCCCAATTAACACAGGCGTCTCCAAAAGTGGAAGGTTTATGTCACAATCATTGAACTTGGCCATGAAATCGATTATGGGCCCACGGACGTGGTTTCTACGCTCGGTCACATATTCAAGTTCCTGCGAATTAATAGACTTGCGGTTAGTATCATTTCTCAAACGTAGACGAAGGCCACCCGCCCCCATGAATTCACTGGTCATTCATGACAAGCAAAATGGAAGAAACGTACATAATTTGCGGCTCTCACCAAAGACTTTGAGGTACAAATTGTATAGTAGGGAGCATAAGATGTAGGGGTTTGAGCGTGTATGTTAAATGTATCGTCGAAAGAGGCCAAAAGAGTGGAAGTAAATACCGTGGGAGGTAGTCTCGAGGCGAGCACCGATTTGAAAAAGCAAAGCAAGGTAACGATTCCAGTAAAGATTATGATTTCAGAATAACTTTTGTGCATTTTCGGTCAAGCTTTGCCAATATAGTCTAGTTAAGGTGATCAATATTCGTGATTGTACTACAGTGCGACTGACGGACCATCTATAATATTAACATATGAAATAAATTAATACCTAGTATAAATTGATTTCAGAAATTGGATAAATTCAAGCGAGATAATGACGAGCATCGAAGAAGACTTAAAAGTCTTCATCGGATGAAACATAAGCATCACCCAACTCCTTCTTCTTCTTCATTCTCTCCTTCTTTTTCTTTCTCAATTCAGCAGACGACAACTTGGTCTTCTTCTTAGCACTGGCGATCTTGTTACCCATGGCATCAAATTTGTCCTCCTCTTCACCTTCCTTCTTCTCGAGTCTTGGACCAGAACCTTGACCTTGGACCCAGTTGTGACCAGAAGGAGTCATCTTACCGTCAACGACGGCCCAAACTTCCTCGGTTAAGTCTTTAGTGAACTCAGCGGAGTGAGTAATGATAACAATACCACCATCGAAAGATTTCAAAGCCTTCGACAAAGCACCCAAAGAGTCTCTGTCCAAATAGTTGGTTGGCTCGTCCAAAACGATCAAGTGAGGTCTTTGCCACGTACAAGCGGCCAAGACCAACTTGACCTTTTGACCACCAGACAAACCTCTGATTCTAGAGTGGGAGACCAACTCAGGGTCCAAACCCAACATAGAACAATGGTCCTCAATCTCCTTTCTGGTCAAAGGTCTGAATTGACCGGAAGCCAAAGCCTCCTTCATATCGACTTCAGCGACCATCTTGGAGTGGGACTCGATCAACTCACCTCTTGGCAACCAGGCGTTGTCAACAGACATCATCTGCACCCATCTCTCGTTCTTCATACCAATGTTCTCACCCAAAGTGAAGGAACACTCGTACTCGTAAGAGTTCTTGAATTTTCTTCTGGAGTGGATACCAGCAATTCTTCTTGGGGTGCCTTCAATCTTGAAGATCTTGTTCATGGCATTCTCGTCATCCTCGTTGATGACCCTGTTAGCTCTGTCCATAGTCTCTCTGTCCTCACCAGTCTGGAATCTCCACTGGATGTAGTCAGAAGGAGTCTTATCCAAATGGTTATCAATGTGAGCAAAAGCGTGTTGCTTGATGTAGGCGATACGACAGTTCTCGTGGACATAGACCTCACCAGTAGTTGGCAACAACTCACCGGTCAAAACATTAATCAAGGTAGACTTACCGGCACCGTTAGGACCAATGACAGCAATTCTGGAAGACAAAGAACATTGGAAGTTAATTCCGGTGATCTGAGGCTTGGCAGTGCCTGGGTATTGGAAAGACATGTTGGACACCTTCACAATCGCCTTCTGCTTGGTCTTGACACCCTCCAAGAAACCTGGCTCTGGGAATTTGAATTCAGCCTCTGAAGCACCCAACTCGTAGTAAGATTGAGCGGAAGGACACTTTTTGACAAACTCAGACAAGTTACCCTTGTACTTTCTCAACTTGAAACCTTCGTAATGGATAATGTACTCGGTGACCTTGTCCAAGAAACCAGAGTCGTGAGAAACAATGATAGAAGTGATTCCACATGTTTTCAAGTAGTTGACCAACCAAGCGACATTGACAGTGTCCAAATGGTTAGTTGGCTCATCCAACAACAAAATGTCAGCGTTCTTCAAGACAGCTCTGGCCAAAGCCAATTTCATCTTCCAACCACCGGAAAGAGAACCGATCGGCATGTTGATCATATCCTCAGAGAAGGCGAACTCTCTCAATTTCTCCTCGACAGCCTCCTTGGTCAAACCAACCATACCGTCGGCAATGACGAAGTCAACAACTGGGGTATCCGCGTCAGCAGAGTCAATGTCGTGCTCGACATAAACGGTTCTACACTCTTCCTGAGTTGGGAAACCCTCGACTTGTCCATTAGCAATGGCTCTCATCAAAGTGGACTTACCGGCACCGTTAGGACCACACAAACCGTATCTTCTGTTTCTCTTCAATCTGAATTGAGTCTTGTTCAACAAGATCTTAGCACCATAGGCCAAAGAGAACTCACAGTTACACAAATCTTCTCCATCATCCTCCTCGTCTTCGAAAGCTGGAGGAGCTGGGATGTTGTCAACGGCTCTCTTTCTGTACTCCTCAATGATATCCTTGGCTTCAGTCTCATGCAAGAAAATGGTAGCGAAAGGCAAAAGGTTTTGAGTCCAAGAAAATGGCTGAATGTCTCTCTCGTCAATCAAGTCACCGGCAATAGAAGCAATGTAAGTCAAGGCAACATCGAATCTGGAAGCGATCTTCTTGTCAGCAACCAAATCTTTGAAGACACCCAAAGTGACGTCAGTGTCACCAGCGGTAGAGACCTCTGGAATGGAGTCATCAGCACCAACAGCACCGACTCTCTTCAAGGTGTTCAAGGCACGTTGAGTAACACCACGAGCCTCAGGGTCGGCAATGGTGGAGAAGTTGGCCTTCAAAGCTGGCAACAAGGTTGACAAGAAAGGGGCAACAACTTGAGGGTCGTCGACCAACTTACACATGTTGTCGACAATAACAGCGGCCTTTCTTTTGATGGCGGTGTCACGCTCAGACAAACCTCTCGACAACAATGGAGCCATGATGGACAAAGTAGCCATGGTAACCTCAGAAACGAAGGTGGTGGCACCCAAGACGTGGACAGTCTCAGGAACCTCGGTTGGCTTAGCGATACACTCAATCAACTTAGGAATAAACTTCTCGATATCCTTGTTGTCGATGGTCTCGGTGGCCTTGGTCATGGTGGCGTGAGCAGCTTCCTTGACTTCCTTCTTGGTGTCCCACATAGCCTCGGACAAAGCTGGAATCAACTCAGGCATTCTCAATGCAACCTGAGCCTTGGCAGTGTCAACCAATTGAGAGACAGCCTTCAAGATGGCAACCTTCTCGGTCCACTTGTTGGTGGAGGACAAGTTTTGCATCAAGCCTGGCAAGATAGACTTGACAGCAGTAGGGGTGATGGCAGCGGCGATGGCAAGCAAGGCTGACTCGGCGTAAGCAGCAACTTCCTTGTTCTTGTCACCGGTCTTAGAAGCGACCTCTGGGGCCAATTCGACAATGTATGGCTCAACAGATGGGATCAAGTTGTTCTTAGAAGAAATGTGCGCGTAAGCAATCAAGGCGTTGGACACAGTAGCAGTGTCCTTGCTCTTGAGCTGCTTAGTGAAGTCAGCAAAGAACTCGACAGGAACATCGTGTTCAATGATAGACGAGTTCAAGAAAGAAGAAACATTGGCTGCAGCCTCTTCCTTGTTGTCAGCAACTTGCAATTTGCTCAACAACTCTGAAAGGACCTCAGCAGAGTACTTTGATTCTTTGGTGGCAGACATCTTTCCAATGCTTTCTGAATACAAGAGCAGAAAGAAAAAATTCGGGACGACCTTGATATAAATGGGTGCGCAGATATACAAAAAATTTTTTCGAGAGTGGCCATGTGTGCAGTGCCATCGCCATTTCTTTTTCTATCATACGCGTAATCGTCAGCATGCCCATTGACAACGTGTCTCCACCAATCAATCGCCGGAAGTATTAACAGACTGTTCATAGCAGGCTTGGAACAAATTTATCGGTGCTTCATCAATGCAGAGCTGAATCGATCTTTAACTCTCTTCTACATTTTTCTTCTGATTCATAGCTCTCAGTTGGAGTAAAAGTAGTTGTCAAACGGGGCTGCTTTAATGTCTATGTTCAATTACATGCGTAGGCTGTCGCGGAAAGCTAAGGTGGCGTTGGAGCTGAGTAATTTTTGACTTAGTAGCTCTGACTTTCGTTTCCTGAAACCCTCTAGATTTTGTTTGTTTTGTTCTTGAATTTCCATTCAAGAAATTCAAGCGCAAAAATTGGCTTTTTAGTTCGTTGAGAATGATTAAATTTCTCAATTCCCAAAGAGGATAGGCTTGCCTGAGAGGGCAAGATTAGAACATTAAAATTTAAATTACCTTCCGCTGGATTAATTTTCTATTATGAAGATGCATTGCGCGCTCGAAACGCAGATTTCTGTCATGAATCAGGCCTTGTGAAGGTTTAATTTTTGTAATGTGGAATATTTCTTTCAAAGGTATACAAGATAAAGATGACTGGCCAATAAAACCGCGCGACCTTATCGTTTTCGCCAGTCTTTACATGTATTGTATTAACATGCATGTCTAAAATTGACGCATGAAACGCAAACGCCGCAACTGCAAGATCAGTATGTTTTTTGAGAGAAATTCTGATCCCACGACGAAGCTTTGCCTTAGTGTTCACACTCCCATTAATTTTTTCACTAGATCTCCCCATTTTAGGGCCTGCACAGCTTGGAGGCTAAAGAGGTTCTTGAATGTACTTTTTCAAAGTCAGAGATCTCATGAGAGGAATGGATTTATAGAAGTAGTAGCTGACCCAAAATGTCCTCTTTGTGTCAATTCCTCTGATTCACGAACCTTGCGTACAACGTAGGGTACTAGCACTAATTATGGCCACTCCATCAAGTAGTACACTCGAAAATCGGAATTCAAATTCTCATAAAGACGGTGCATGGACAGTATCCGGAAAAGCAAAGCTACTGAGTGTCGCTTTCCTTGAGGATCTCATCGACTTTGTCTGACTTTTTGATCGGCTTGTTGAGTTTCTCAATGTCACTTTGGTCACTAAGACCATTTTCCTCCTCGTCGTGATTATTACTCATCTTGTCACCGGATGCAGCCTGTTTTTGAGCAGGCTCATCTTCTCTCTCCGCTTTGAAGCCTTTTCCTTTACTCGCTGGAACATTCTCCAGTGATGTTTTCTTGGTCTTGCCATCCACCATGAGGTCTTCGTCATTGCCAACAATATGTGCCTCGTTTACCATACCTCCTTTGGGGGCTTCCATAACTGCACGCCCGTATTCACCTTTCAGGTTCTGTGCCTTGTTCATGGCCAAATCGGCCTTGTCATGTTCAAGATCTTGGGCCTTCGCTGAGTCCACAAACTTTTTGACGTCTCCAGAGTTCTTCTCTATTTCGCTTTTACGTTTAGAGCCCACGAGTTCATAAGTCGAATCAGGCGGCGTTTTAAGCTCCTGTGAGACTAGGTAGATGCATAGCCCAAAAAGAAATAGCATGACGATGTAGCCGGTCAATTTACGAGAATTCGTGAGAAAAACTTGTTTCGGCATCTTATCATAGACAGAGCCCCGCTTCGTTGGCTTCATATAGTATGGGCGAGGAAGCCCATTATTCCGATACGACCCTTGCATATCGTAAAGAACTTCACTTTTTTGCGAGACTCGTGATTGAATCTCAGATCAAAGACGAAAGTCAGTGTCACCTCAGAACGTTTTGCTTTTGCACGTTGACGGAAAAGATTAAAGAATTTTTGGAGTTTCGGATTGCAAAATGGGAGATTTGGGAGGTCGTCTAAGTCGTAAATCTAAAGCGAAAAGCTTCTATCTTAGTCTTTCCGATCACCGGTAGCTAGCGTCCAGAAAACCCTGGGGCAATTCGCTGTAAAAGCTTAATGTCGCGCTACTGCGGTCGTCGTTGGGTGGTGTCCACTGTCGGGCTAGCACTTGCGAGAGATGAATGCAGGATGAACAGATGTTGAATAGTGGTCTGCATAGAAGCATTTAACTGGAGAGACGAAGTATCGCCAGCAAATGTCCAATGAGAGCCTTCTTCATATTTGAACTGTTTGAACTTAGCCAGTACAGCTTTGAAAGAGTCGGAGCGAATATCGTTAGAGAGTACTGCTGTCATAATATTGAGTATGGTAGAGGAATCTAGCTATGGGAAAAGT
>JAJLZY010000219.1:0-20179 GCA_030564885.1 Metschnikowia kofuensis (nom. inval.)
GGCATTGCCTCGAGTGTTTGTCCTTGGTATCATGGATCGGGACATATGATCCGAGATTAAAATGATGGAGTGCTGTAAAGTCCTTTCGAAGAACCCATTCATGCTGGTACAATTTTTTCCAAAAGCTTTTCCACCTTTTCTCCAGCAGAGCTTCCGGGCAGATTTCTAATAATCTACCTGGCCGAATGACTGCAAGAGACTCCTGCCTCTCTTTGCTCAATGAGCGAAACAAGGTGTTTTCCAAAACCTTTTCCTCGATCGCTGGGTTGAAAGGTAAAAAGTGAACTAGTCTCTGATACCTCGTGACTGTTGTCATGTGGCGAGATGAACCGTTTCCTCAAGGTTTATTGCTGAGTCTGCGAACATTTCGTTAACCCGATAACAAACAAGGTTGGATCCGATGAACCGCGAACACAGTGACTATTTTAGATCTTTCAAAAGCTACGATATCACGGAGAGTTTTTTCGAGGAATTTTTTCCCGACTTTGAATCATTTTATATTGGTCAAAGCCCTCGAAAATTCATGCGGCGCTCAGGATCTGTGTACAACACTAAGCCGTCATCTAATCTAAGGACGCTTACGCACAATTCTGAGACGTCTCACGGAATTGCCTAATCCGGCCGCGACTATAGACTCAAGTTCCACCAGAAACTACTCACATACAAAGTTCGGCTAAAGATGAAAAAGCAGTCAATTCAACACCTGCCTATAGATCACGTTTGACAGCTCTTGTGCAAAAAATACGCAAAATGATTCCAAATATAGGAATCAGGCAAAGACGAAACCAGATTCGGCCCAGGCCCTGGCTGGCCGTATTTTGCTTTTCCATCAATTCGTGAAATTGCCAAGACTTCAAAAGAAATTTACATGTCTCTATACATATATAAGATTGAAGCATGCCCCTTTTTAAATTTTCAAGCGTAAATCGATTATCAGGCTTTTCAAATGCTAGCTATACTCCACCTTTTGGTGCCTGCGCTTTGCTACTCGATTTTGAATGAGGAAAGCAAATATTCTCCAGCGCCACTTCAATTCGATATTACAGTCAGTAAGAAATTTGGAGACCTTGAAGCACGTGATTTTTGGGCACAAAGAAACCTGTTTTCAAGAAGAGACGCCTTTGCAGAGCTGATTGATAATGTCCAAGATATCTACTACATGATGAACATCTACCTCGGGTCCAACAGGCAGAAAAACTATGTTGTAGTTGATACTGGCTCCTCTGACCTTTGGGTTCCCTCTTCGGGATACGACCCAAGCACTTCAAGGTCTGCAAAAGATACCGGGTTCCCATTTGGTGCAAGATACATAGACAACAGCGTTGCACGAGGTGAATTCTACACCGATACTTTGAAATTTGGAACGCTGGATCCCGTTCTCAACGACTTCCAGTTTGCACAAGCCAATGCGAGTGGACCTGGGGTCTTGGGAATCGGAAACAAAGCTCAGCAGGCTGCTCAGGTGAAATATGACAATCTTCCGTGGGCTTTACAAAAGGCGGGAGTCACGCCCAAGGCTTCTTACTCTTTATACTTGAACCCCGATCGTGGATCAGGTGTAATCATTTTTGGTGGCGTCGATACGGAAAAATATAAGGACTGTTTGTCCAAGTACCCTGTCCACAACCCGGGCCAAGATTTGGCAATTATTTTGAAAAATGTGAAGGCAGGGGAAACGAGTATTCCCGTGTCTTCTCCCTATAGTATTGATTCCGGGACCTCTCTAGGATTTGCCAATAAAAATTTGATGGAACAGCTCGATGTTGTTTTCGACGCTAAGGTTGTTCATATGGGCGGAGTCGATTACAGAATGGTGAGCTGCACGCAACCTAAAGATAAGTATTTGTCGTTTGACTTCGGGGCCAACGAGATCTCTATTTCTTATGCGGATTTGATTGTGCGCAATGACGATGGTACTTGCCTTTTGGGACTTGCTTACTACAACGGCTACCAAGTCTTGGGCGATGTTTTCATGAGGCACGCATACATGTACTTTGATCTCACGGACCAGACAATTGCAATTGGTCAATCGGTTGCCTCTGAGAAATCCAACATTGTTGCAGCGTGATGAGATTTGTTGTATTGAGCGCTTTAAGAATATTTTTAATATGTGACGCCTGTTTACTGATGTTGTGTTCTGGGTAAACTGAATATTGATGAAGTCATAAAATGATAGGATCTTAGACACTTTGACTTATGAACGGTGGGAATCTTTCAAGATATCAGAATAAACAAGGGTTTTGAGAGCGTTTTAGTGTTTTGTGATAGAACTCAATTTGCGTTGAGTGGAATTTGATATTAGATTTTCCAATACTTTCATGAAAGGCCAGAGCTTATCTCATTTTTAAGCAAGTATATTTACAGCGTTAGTCAATCAATATCTCGTGGTTAGAGCTTGCGAAGCATTGACATTACGAGTGAAACTTGCTATACTTCATACCTCAGTAAAGATTCTCCAACAGGGTAAAGACTGAGTGGTTAATCTGCGTGCATTCCTTTTGAACTACAGTTTTCGTGTATTGCAATGACGATTCTTATATTCAATTATGAAAGCACATCCTTCACAGTCCAGCTATGATAGGGTACATATTAGCAAGTTAGTCTTGACGCTTCAATCAATAAATCTGATGACAGCTGACTAAATTTTAATTTGAGGGAATCTTTTGATGATAATAGTTTACATTGTCTCAGTTTCCCGTGGCTGTTGAGGAATTGCCTCCAGATGCAACCAAATGATCTCGTCAGTTAACAAATATTCCCCGGATCTCATTTTATTTTCATCTTGGGGATAATTTTAGTTCCAGGTTGTACCCTTACTCTTTCGTTTGGAAGCTCGTTTTACCTTTCTCCCTCTCTTTCCTTTCTTCCTAATCTTTTCTTTTTTGCCTCGTCTGGTTTTCTTGGTCTCCTCGGCTCTCCTTTGTAAACGGTCACTAGGCGGACTGTTGTCCGAAATTTCTTTTTCGAATGAAAAGGGATTTATAGGTGGGGCAGTTTCCAAAACTAAGCAGTCAGGTTGAACCGTGATGTCTGATTTCATTGTCTCGATCGATTGCTTTAAGACGCTAAGATCTTGACTGCACTTCTGAAAAATCGTTCTGTATGAAGTGGCATCAGAGCTTATGTAGTCTCTTGCCCTAGTCAAAAGGTTTTCAACCCGAATCAATTTGAGAGAAAAGACCTCAAACATGCAAAGGAACCTGTCCTTTATAAATGTATAAATTTCCATTAGTTTGGATTTTTCACTTTTTGGGTAAGGTAAAGGCTTTTCAGGTGTGCGAGATGAAGCATAGAGGCAAAGCGTAAGAAAAACACTTTGCACTTCTCGGATTTGGGTGATGAAATTTTGAATATTTGAGATTTGAAATCGAGAATTATCGGTTTCGTCACCGAAGCAAACGTCAAAGTTTTTCTTCATTTCAAAGAGACATGATTGAAGTCTCTTGATTTCGGTCTGGAGCAAAGAATGATCGGACTCTCCCAAGATCTGAGCATTTTCAGCTATCAAGCCAACCTCGTGTCTAAGGTGCTTCAAGTCATTCAAATCAAGCCTGGCATCGATGGCACTTCTTAATGTTTCACCGGTTATCTTATGGAAAAGAGGAATAATCTGTGACACCAGGTGAGAGAACAAAAATGGCGATGCTCTGAAGGATTGCAAAATAACTAGAAATTCTTTTTGTCTTGAGCCGAAAATTTCAAACAAAGCATCTAAATTTTTCAAGTGTGCTTTCAAGGGTGTGCCCGGAAAATTTGCATTAAATCGAATGACTTTTTGCATCCTCAAAACTTCACTTCTCAAATTCATCAAAAACATGAACTGAGATCTTGATTGAAGATTGGTCAGTCTCAGGTCATTCAATTGCCTGTCAGCCATTAATTCATTTGTAATCTCTGAATGTGTGTCATTGCGATTGATTTCAAAAGGCATGTTTTCAATTGTGCCAGCTTTGAAATCGTCAGTTCTCTCCGCTCCTTCTGAAGACTCCAAGGAGACCACCTTAGAATGGGGTTCGTGGGACATATCCCTCAATGGTAATCTTTGAATCTTTGTAGGTTGATTCCCCAGAACTTCTAGTAGATTGATCGAATTGTTCAGGCTCAATATTTCTGCGGCAAAAGGATCTGACTTGTGTATGGAGTTTAACAATGCATTTGGCTCATACAGTTCTTCCTCATATGACAGAGACTCGAGCCCAAGAACAATCAGCTGGCTGCGATTTGAAGAAATGAAACAGTCCACAGCCACAGACAAAACAGGTTTTGCGGGTCCTTGTTTCGCTCTTGCTTTTTCTTCTCTCAAGATCAACTGCATCACAGGAGATACTAATAATCCAGATGAGTCCTGTGGAAAATTGAGATCGAGGTCGAGACTGGCAGTGCTGAGAGCAGCATATTCTAAGAGCTCAATTGCTTTTTCTTCCTCCCTGGCAAGCTCCACCTCAGACTCATTTATAAACTTTGCCCAAGAACCCAAGTTTTCTGAGTGGGGTTCACATTTATCTGCGAGCTTTGATTTCAAACTGAGCACAGGAGATCCGACCCAGCTCTCTGGATCGGTGCTCTCGGCAGATAAAACAAAAGGCGAATCAGATAATTCTGGACCCAAAATAGTCAAATCTGGGTCCTGGGAAGTCAAAGTGGCAACTTCATCAGAACTAATTTGGTGGTCCGGATCAGATTGAAAATTGCTTGTGGTTGAGAGAATTTTTGGCAGGTCATATTTTCTACCACTCATAGCTTTACTGCCATGACTCTCAGCTGTACTGCGTGAGCTAGAGTCTACTAAATCATGAACTTCCCAAGATCTTTTGGACTCTTCAGACCTAATTTTGATTTCTGAATTGTCGTTTGCAACTTTCAACTGTACGGCCGGATCTGGTTGCACGACATCCGGATATGGCTGTACGACATCCGGATGTGCGAACTCTAAGCCAGCAAGCACTAAATCTGTGTCGTCAAAAGGCTCATTCCGGGGTGCCGCGACACTCCTACCTGCACACAAGGCGGTGTCGCCCCTGAGATCCGGGGTAGGGCAATTTGCAAAGGGCAAGTCACTCAAGGCAGCAATATTAGTGAGAGTTTCGGCAGACCTAATATCTAAGTTCTTCTGCAAATGGGACTCCATGTCGCTTATATCTGAATCTGAAAGCTCGAGCTCCAAATAATTGACTTTCTGCAGATCCAAACTGGCTTTGGTGTCGGTAGACACACACCTCAATATGGGCAAACCGTCTACTATGCGCATATTTTTCATTGATGACAGGTGATTTGAATCAATTGAAGATTGGACCGCCCCGTCTGTAAATTCTATATTGGAGCTGGTAGGTGAACATTGCTCAAGTTCTTCGACAAAAATACTGCTCAACCTGTGCAACATAGCGAAAACAGACTCGCTTTGTTGACCTTCAGGGTACTCATTATGTCCTTGCTTCTCTAGAATTTCAAAGGTCGTTCTTGTAGGCATTGTGCTCAAAGTTTTTGTCCTCATTGATGTCATCATTGTTGACATCATTGCGTCTCCTTCCCTGTGGCTCATGCAGCTACTGGAAGACAGCGAGAAGCGAGTGATGTCGTCAATGTACTTGGTCCTTTTGCACTTTTCAGAGGCCAAATTTCCAAACCGGTGGCCAGTAAGATGGCCGTTATTCTTAGAGGAGATGCCAGGTGTCGAAGCTTCAGCGTTTGTGTGTGCTTTCAAATGTCTACTGAGAACCTTATAAAGCGTTCTTGTAAGATTCTTCGTTTTTTGAGCCATGAACATCAAAAAAGTGGAGTCGCGGAAGCTAAGTTTCGTGGTAGAGGGAGCAATATTTGTAGCAAAAGCGGGCGTAAAAGCTTCTGAGAAACACTCGGTATAGTTGCAGCCATTCTTGGGAATAATTCGGTCTGAAAATTGGTACGGAATTGTCCTGCAAGGTTTGTCAACAGACATATAAGTCTGGGAGCAGGAGAGATTGTGATGATTCAGGTGAAAAGGGCTTGAAACGTTCTCTTCGAACGAGTTCAAGAGTGAGTAATAGTGTGAATCATCTCTGAGAAAACTCTCTACTAAATGAGCGTCTTCAGTGCCCTCGATATGATTTGCTTGAGGCTCGGAGAAGGTGATTCTCACAGCATTTCTTCTGTTTGAGGTATATTTTGACGCTTCTACTACTGCTTCTTTTGGAAGGTCAAATATCGAGGTTCTGTTTCTTATCCCCTGCAAATTTCTCTCATTTTCGGTGAAGCAGTATCTACTGATCAATGAAGGACCCGAAATCTCGAGCGGTCTCTTTTGTGTTGTGCACATCGACGGACCTATTTTGGATCTCATCTTTTTAAATACATGGAATCCAAGAGGCGGGCCCTCGGAAGAGAGCAGAGACTCCATGACCCTAGAATGCCTTGGAAGCCAAGAGCCCATTCTGGAGCCCGTTGAGGTGAAATCTCGGGCTGCTGATGTTCGATTGTACTGCTTATTTTTAGGGCGCAAAAAGAAGAACAAAGCCAAGCTTTGAATAGCCAAAATGGTTGAGGTATAATTTTGTTTGGTAGCTGATTAGCAAAGCACTAGGTTTCCAAAAGCACAACAAAAAGAGTCCAGTAGGATTTGTTTGTCTTTTTTGTTTTTGAAATAAATGTGGTAGCGGAGTATTGTGGTAGAAACACAAGGCACGTGGCGCTTGCTTTATGTCACTTTGCTGTGCTTGAAATGGGTGCAAAATCGCGAATTGAGGTAGATGGGTTGATGCCTTCAACTTTGAACGTAGTCCACTTTCATCACTTCCAGTGCTTACATCGTAGTCCAGAGAAAATTAAGATTTGTTGGTTTTTCTCGATTCCAATGTATTTCAAATAGATGTCATACTTTTTATATCTCAACCACAACTCATTTTCTGTGTTTTGAAATCTGTCTGTTTGAAATAGACTCACGTGCATGTAGACGTGACAATTGAGCATACCTTACCAGATGCTTTTGGCTTAGTGCTAGGCCATCTTTTTTGGGAGCCTTGTTCGTATAGACTTTATTATATATATGTCGGAAAGCATTGGTTGACTCGGCGCTCGATCCAGATTTTTTAGTCAGAAAAGGCTATCGAACTAAATGCATTAGAACGCTCATCTCTTTTCGGACTTTTTTATCAAAGACCAACTCGACTCCGGCAACTTACCAATTTCAAGAGAGAGGCACTCCATCTGTCTTCCAACTTTCAGTCGAAATCATCTTTTTAGGCCTTTTTGGAAGTCAATGTGGCTGTGCATAAATCCTAGCCATTTATTCCATCTATTCTATCTGCTTAGGTTGCCACTTTTGATTTTTAATGAGACCACACTCTTTTCTACTCAGACTTAGACTTGAATAGTATGTGTTTTCAGCCATGATCAACTTAAAATCTACGTTAACCTTTCGATTTGCTAAGGCTGATTTCAATTAGGTGCTTACTATTCTCCTGTCTCGCTCAATATGCCATGGCCAAACACAAAACATATTTCTGACACCTCGCTGATGCTTCATCATATCGATAAGTTTTCTAAGCTCTCAATCAACTTGAATCGATTAATACAATCAACGCTGGTTCACGCCACATTTTCATCAAAACATAGATAGCGCATTTCGTGGCAGCATATCTTTTGAGAGCTGGTCTTGTCTGAGAGAGTCCATAAACGTCAGAAAAAGAATAGAGTAGTTTATTTTTAGTCGACACAGTAAACACTCGGGATTAGTTTCCCACACCAAGAAAAATGGTTCGACACGAGCAGAAGCAAACGGGATCATGGGCCGTTTTTTCCTCCGTTTTCTGTTGTTTTTTTTTTAAAAAAAAAAAATATAGCTACGATCGCACGATTGCTTGTGTGCTGACTCACGCCACTCACGGATACTTTGGTCATGCTAGGCAGCTTGAAATCACATCATTCGATCACCGGGAAAATGCCAAATCACGTGATACAACCACTGCGTGTAGTGGAGTGACATAACGTGATGACGTGTAACTAGAACTGTTTGAGATCTTCCCGATTTAGAAATAAAAAATGCTTAGCACCGGGAGCTAGCAAAGAACTCCAGTAGAATCTGTGACATTCTAAAAGCCCTAATTTCGGTGAAGATAGAAAAAGAAAAAATTGATAATTAAAAGGCTTAGGCGAAATGCGTCAGTTTTCACTAAGCGCCGACAATTGCTCAAGTTTCAGAGGGAATGAAATCATTTCAGGCGCCGCCGATCTCGAGCAATTTCAAAGTTTCGAGTGCCTTCCATTTGTTGTCAAAAAGGGGCTCGCGGAGAGTTTCCTCAAACATTCTCGCATAGCCCACAGAATTTCGGAAATCCAACCAATCGGATTAACGTTCATGTGGTGTACGGGTGTGGGGCCGTGCGATAAGCTCGAGCAAGGGATGATATCCTCGGACCCCGCCCTGTTATCGTGCATGAATTCGACACGCGCGCCGAGAACGATGACGCTATTTACGGGGCCCCACGTTGAGAGGCGGGCCATGTGCAGGAAAAGATCCACACCGCTCCAACTCCGGCACCGGCTGATGGGAGAACATTCCACTGAGCCATTGGGGTATAAAAGGCAGGCTTTTCCCTTTCTTCTCCGTTTCTCTCCATCAGATTTCTTTGCAACAATTTTAGCTCCCCCTTTTACAAATCGCAAATTTTCAAACGCCTGATAACAAGCTTTTGAAATACACACACGCCAATCACTCTTCATTCCACCTGCCCTTTAATATTACCAGAAGCGCGTGAGCCACTTGCCTTCTAAACCAACGACACTCGACTCCTAGACATTCTAGCATCACTCTTTCCGGAACTGACGATTTTAAACAAACAATAAAAGGTCTTAATCACAACAAAAAAAGGTGCACCGGAATACAGAATGTTTACCAAATTCTTAAACAAGCAAAAGGAGCAAGGCATTAGCGCCTTCGACTCTGTCTCTAAGCCTTCGGCCACCTTGGACGACTCCGCCCTCTGCAATATGCAGGCCGCACAGAATGAGCCCCGCCGCCGCTGGAGCTATGTGACTTATCTCGACAAAGGCACTTTGCATGGAGACGACGACAACTTGATGCTTGGATTGTAAGACACGGAATTGTCACCTAATCAAGCAAGCGATTTTCATTTCTTCATTTCCAACTCTCATCCTTATAAACAAAGAACTCAAGAAGTAGTATTGGGAAAAGTTCGGTAGTGGGCCTTTGAGATAGGTACAGGGATAAGTATAGGTCCACCTAAATACCAGGTAATACACGTTCAAGCTTTTTAAACTCTGTTTCAAGATCTGTAGCGACGGTACTGCCGGGTTTCGCAGATTCCCAGTTTGTTTCTTCAAGAATATGAAAAATTATCGAGAGTTCAGTACTGGACTCGTTCATGCCGAGATTATCATTTCTGCCACCAGCCTCGACCTTGCTCCAAATGATATCTGTAGTTTTTTCATCGCATCCCTCTTTTTTCACCGCTTCGCTTCTGTCAGTCACCGACTCGAACAAGGCATCTGCTGCCAAGGCTCTAACTTGGCCATTTGCATGGAAGCAGCAGAGCCAGCAGAGCCGTTTCCGACACTTTATTTGCAAGTCTCTTGGAGCTAGTAGTGATACACTAATATGCTGGAAAATCCGAATGGCGAGCCCGATCCGAGCGGTGTTTATTGTGTTGATGTGAAGGTTATACGCACGCACAAAAAGCGGTTCTAGCAAATCACTATTTGGCGGGTCGATCCCAGAATCAAAGATCTTCACAACCAAAAGCATAGTGGCCAGAAGCGTTTTCTGCTCCCGTCGACTCAAGGTCGATACTTTGATACCTGGAGCCACTTTCAAGTTTCCGACAAGCGTTGAAAAGACTGCCAGAAAAATATCACTGTTTCTGAAAAGCTCGAGGACCTGACGAAAGGCCAGGTTCACCATACAGTTGGCCCCAGTTGTGGCGGCAGCTGAGTGAACGATTCCAATCCAAAACGCTTTGTTGAGCTCTTCAGAGAAGGCACAACTTGCTCGATATATACAAAACAAGTCCGAGAAGTATGCGTCGTAGTCACTGCTGTACCTTTCAGCATTTGCGTGGTTATCATTTCTTCCCAAAATCTGACAAAGTACGCGGAAAGAGAGGATCCGGAGCTTATCAATAGTCTCACCTGAAAGACGCACGAGCTTTGCAGTCAACTCGGGAAATGTCCTCGAAAAATATTCAAGATTTTCTTCAATATGCAAGATCGCCGCCAGCCTTACTTTCAGTCCGACATCGCCTTGTTCTGAAATAGTATATTCGTCGAGAAGCAGCACTATCACAGCTTCTAAAACACCTATTCCTGCCTCCCCAACACGCCCAGAATTGATCTGCGATACTAGAGTGGCTCTGATCTCAGCATCAACTGCCAAATCTCCCAAAATCGTAGCAATCTGACGCATTTTTTGTGTGTCTAAGCTAGCATGCATGATTGAAGCAGCCACTAGCATATTTCCTTGACGAATTTGACGGCAAATACTGGTGAACTGGCTTTGAGACATCGAAGAACAGGCGGTATAGAACAGGCCTAGTTCGGAGATAAGGCTGTCTGACGGGTCAAGTCTTTGGATTGCAGCAAGAAGCAGCTCCATTTTTGGGGAGTCAAACGACGCGTGTTTGAAGGTGCTCTTCACTTCGGTGCTTATCTCACTCCTTATCTCGCTCCTTTTCCCGATGTTTGTCTCACTTCTTGTTTTGCTTTTGTCTTGATTTTCTATTCCGCTCCTACTTTCACTTCTCATGTGACTGTTCACATAGTGCATGATAGACTCGCCCATATATGCTGGATTGAAGTGGCGTTTGAGCTCAACATTCTTAATATAATTCAACACAGTTTCAGACAGGTCAGGGTCTAGAAGCCCATGTCTTTTGAGCTCTGCAAGCGCATATAGAGCACCATGACCTCCGATTTTCATTGATTGAATAAGAACTTTGATGATACTAGAAAGATCTAGGGGTTTGCCACTTTCCAAAGCCAATTTTGATGGATCCCTAGGTCTGTTTTCGTGCGAAAGCTTTAGATCAGGCTCTTGTAAATGGTCTGGTGAAACTTCCAGCACTTTTGTGTGCTCAATTCCCGAAATGATCCTCGCAAGATGGACCAGCCCGAGTTTCTGCAACTCATACAGAGCCAGGTCTGCCAATATCTCTTCACAAAGAGGCTCGAAAAATAGATTTCCTGAAAATCCCATCTCAAGGAGTCTTTCAAGGATCTTGTGTGAATCACGTAAATTGCCTACTGTGGAAGCCGCAAATTGCTCGATGAACGAGATGGTAAACTGGCCAATTTGCTCCAGATCGTCTGTATTGAGCAAATCTTTTACAAAAAAGTTTCCAAAACGGCCCACAAATTCTTGGAGTACAGCAATTCCACACCTACGCATGGTGAAATCCTCGTCGAAAATCGAGACATTGATCAAGTCCATGAACAAAGTTGGAGCTAACTGTGGAAACTGGTCGTTCAAACGCTCAAATTCGGGCCTTCCGATCTGCCGAAATATGGCCCATAAGCAGAAACACGACGCGTCCCTGATCTGCGCCGTCTGTACAAAAGCAAACTTGCGTTTTGAGATGAAACACGTCTGGTGGCATAGAGCAAACACCGCCGGTATATACCCCAGGGGTAGGGACCTCGTCAATGCAAGGAAGCCAATGTACAAGAGCACAGTATGGAAGCGGGGTACAGACAACAGGGTGGCGTCGATATGCAAGTCAAGCACAAAGCCTGCGTCTGGCTCAAGCCCCTGGATCCGCATCTGCCTGAGCATATACGAGACAAGTTGGGACGCATAATTCACTGCACGTCCTGCTAAGCGCAGAGTGGTTTTTGCCAAGTTCTTCGCCATGCATTCACGAAGAGACGCGTCGAAAAACTCCCCCATATGCTGCATGAGGTCCAGCAGGCTATTTACGAGCGCTGCTGCAGTATCGTAGTCGGCCCTTGATACGAAAAAGCGGGCGCATTTCGCCGCTACTTTGATGAGGTATAATGCAACAGTTGTGTTGACTTTTCCACCTCGATTATCATGTTTTGCAAGCGCAATCTCGTGGAGTATCACGCCCAGGTGAATTTCCAGTACGAGTTTGGAAAGGTTTGAGCCGTGGCAGCGCTTGAGCATCTGGTTGAGCGTGATCAAATGGCCCAATTTCGAGTTTTCTGCCATCACAGGCCAGTCCAAGAGGGTGGATTCTGTATAGCTCCGAAAAAGAATTTCACAATCTGGGCGGGTCACGAGCAGAGATAGAACCGTCAGCGCCATTTGCTGGGTCTTCAGTGCAGTCAGGTGGAGTGCTAGAAATCTCAATGAGATCTGAAAAATCTGCTGATCCACGCCTTCTTTCACTGTTCTGAGCGGAAATGGCACAAGGACAAGCCGCGAGAGCCAAAGAAGGAGAAAGTAAGATTCTGAGGGCGAGTTCTGTGTATTTTTCAGCTCCAAAAGAGTCACGATCCGGGGCAACATGTAGACGTCACTTGGAAGTGCGTTGGCCACTGTTCTATAGCCTCTAACTTTCGCCATCACGTAGACAAGGTCAGCAGACTCATCTGCTATAGCGTGCCAGGCCAGACTTTCATGAGATTTTGTTTTTGCACTGAAAAAAAACGAAATAATGCATGTTATATATTGCTGAAGATCGCCATCGAGCGCTTTTGGGGCCTGCTCAAAAGCATTGATCTGGGTCTTTAGGCGTGCGATTTTTTGCAGCAAGATTGAGACGCGAGAGGCCCTGGAAATCTCATGTTCAATATCTGCTAGACCTTGTCTGATTTCATCGAGCTGGTGTGAGGTTGTGTCAGCATTGGACCTGCTCATTAAAGTGATGGAATTCGAAGATAGGTAGAGTCGGTCCGAGTTGTGCTTACAAAACGCGCGCTCTAAAACCTGAGCTTTGGTGCACTGGATCAATAGATTACGATTGTGCCATGAATGATGAATGAGAAAAAGAAATGAGATTATTGGGAAGAGAGGATTAAATGCGAGAGGATGGGGAAATATTTTTATTGTGTATATGTTGGATGACTTCTCAAATCGTATCGATTTCACGAAAGTGATTAATTCAAATGTCTCTGCTTTTAGAATCTAGCTTAAGATGATTCACTTAAAGCGTTTATGATGTAGCTTTGGGGACTATTCAGCAAGATTATATATGAGAAATACTGATTCTTAAACACCCGGCCGATTGGTTCAATACGAGAGCATCAGAGACCACAATTTGAAGTGGAAATTGTTTCATACCACAATGTACGAAATAAGAAATGAACTTTGCTCTTGGCGGTTTACTTCTGTCAGGTCCTTGACGCTCGAATGTTTGACCTGCAAAATAGAATCGTGATGTCTTGTAACAGGAAAGCATGTTAGATGTTTGTGAAATACTCTTCGAAAGCCCCACTCATTCAATACGAGAAAAAACTAAGTATTGAATGCAATTGGAAGTTCTTTTGTGATGATTTATCTCCAATTCCAACTCACGGAAACCAAAACATTCGTGAACCAACTTCAAAATCAGACTAAACGTGCCCAAAGTTCCGCATGATGTCAAAGTTTTCATAAGTCCTTTTTTAAGTATTCTCTGGCAAAATCTTCTTTGGCTAGGGAAAAGCACTATAACTCAAGATTTACTAAAACATTCTTGGTTTGCCCTAAATAAACCTTTATGAGTAAGGGTATGATC
Organism: Metschnikowia kofuensis (nom. inval.); assembly: GCA_030564885.1. NCBI lineage: Eukaryota > Fungi > Ascomycota > Pichiomycetes > Serinales > Metschnikowiaceae > Metschnikowia > Metschnikowia kofuensis (nom. inval.). Next base: position 13,665 of record JAJLZY010000219.1, read on the forward strand.
TAATTGTGTGGCAACTTTATAGGATCTATGAATATAGGATGCCATCCAATATCTCTCTTCAGTGAAGTTGACGAGTATTACTAATCAAATAGCCAAATAGACCTTAGGATTGCGTCTCACCAAAAGAAAAAAATTCAGCTTGCGAAAGCCAGGAGTTCATTCAGAGACATGATAGGTTGACCAAGACATCGCACTCATAGCCACGAGCCGAAAAGCCCAATTTCTTTTACGAGATCCATCCATATAGCGACGAGAAAAATACACCATAGTTTTTCCCACATTTTATCGAGCTCGAGCTAAACTGATCAAACAAACAAGTGAGCCAGTCAGAATAAGTACATGGAAGAAGTATGTAAGATTCATTACACTTCAAAAGGTGGCTGAAATCATCTTGCACTTACAAAAGCGGTGATCACTCTTTATGATCAAAAACTGGCTCTTCTGCACATTCCGTTCATTCACGTTCTTTTGCTTTTTGTCGCGATGGTTTGTTAATTTTAGAATTCCTACTCTCGTCTGTCAAACGTAGCACTCAGAGCACTTGGCCGGAAAGAATTTACTTTTCAAGTCGCAGTGTGTTATTCATTGTCTTAGGTTTTTCGGGAAATAGCTTATAAAGATAATTCAATGAGAAGTAACAATTGCCTTTTAGTTCATGGAACTGTGAACTTTCAAAGGTCGAAATAGTCGACTCAGCAGCCTATTATTTTGTACTTTTGTTCACAAGTCTCATGACAAGATTCACTCATACACCAATGTTGTATGTGTGGTCAGTAAGAGATTCTATGTGAAAAACATCGTTTACTTTCTTCTCCCAAATATAACCAATCATTTAGAAAATTAAAGCATTTTTGGAACATAAGTTTCCACTCATGTAAAATCGTCGAGTACTCAATTGTCTCCCATATGGACTTGGAAAAAGAAACGTAGTATCTGAAGTGTCTGAACAAAGAAATGCAGCTATTGATTTCATAAATTAGCAAACACTGATTGTTGTCTTTGCACAATGTTGTCTGTCAAGCATGATAAATTCTCTTTTCGAAAACCTAGAACACTAAACCTAGAACACTAAACTTCGAACTTCTGGAGAGCTTCTTTGAGCGGGAACTCTTGACAAAGACAAAAGCGGGACTTTTAATTCATATAAAAACTTTTTACAGAAATATAGAAAGAAATATAGAAAGAAAAAAGACACTTCATAGCTCCAGAGTCGGAAAAAAAAAAAAAGAAAAAGAAAAAAGGAAAAACCCAACTACTGCTGGGCTGCTCCAGATCCGAATTTATCAAGGAGTTGCTCGAGATAATGGACCGCAACCCCAGTTCTGGACCTTGGATAAGAGCTATTCAACTGCTCCACACTATAAGAGTTCGCGGCTTTCCAAAGTTTCAAGCCGTACTCTCTGTAGTCATGAAGCAAGACTGGATCAGTGAGTGTTGGACTTCCATGGTCTCCGTACCTGTATTCGTAAGAAGTTTCATAAAATGCTTCTGCCTTTTGTTTGAAAGTTTCCACATCAAAGTACAAGCAAACATCCTTAAACGTGTTGGGCTCGCTGCATAGGTTTGATCCGGATTTGTCAATACGCTGAAAGATGTTCTTGCACTCAGTATAAAGCTCTCTCACTCTGTCGCCTTGCAAAAGCGAGACGTTGAGGGTTTTCGCTTTCTCGGTGAGCTCATTGAACTTGACTTTGACCTTGAACAATCCTTCGAAGTCAATTGGGACCTCAGTCAAACACCTGCTGATCTCTGCTTCCATTGGCTCAAGCACTGATGATATGGATGAGGTGAATTCCGCGGTAATGGCATCCACTCTAATCTTGTAACTCTCTTCAGATTCCTTTACATCTCTTGAGAGATCCACAATGTCAATTTCAAACCCTTTGGTCTGAACCGTGTCACTCACCGAAACTGAACTAGCTTGCAGAGCACTAGTGGCACTGGCCTTGCACTCGGCAATGCATTCGGCGACGGAATTGTCATTGAAATTGGCATTGGCATTGGCACGGGCGCTGGCGTTGGCAAGCAAAAACGATAAGATAACGTAAACGGTTTTCATGATTGTAGAAGATCGTAGTGTTCAAAAAAAAAAAGGAGAACAAGAATGCCGGAGAAGCACTATTTATAACTGATCCGCTTGACGAGTGCAAAGATTGTGAAGGTCTCCCAAACATCCCAAATCTGTCGTTCATTCAAGCAATACCCGAAGGCGTCTTGAATGCCCTTCGTCTATGCCAACAATGCCTAAATTTTTCATGGCTGCCCGTCGTCTTTTTTGAATTCCATCCATTTGCTTTCGCTAATCTGCTTGTCTAATCTAGGGCTTCATACATTGTTGGAACGATGCGCAAAACTGGAGGCTCGCAATAAGATGTTGGTCTTATCTCTCCTCATTGACGTCCTGGATGGGCTTCCGGACCTAGTCTCACTACCATGGACCCTTTTGATTAACTTTTGAGCTCATCCAAGCTACTGCCAAGTCGTTTGGGGTCTCATTACTGGGTCCGAATTGCCTGCTACCGATTCCAATGTGGGACTCAGCCTCGCCCCACTGGAATCCCATGTTTGGCCATAACTTCAATCCATTGTTTGTAAGTACAAGCATTTAGCGTCTGTGGAATTTCAGCTGTGAAGCAAGCGGTTTCTTACATAGACCGAGTCACAATTGATCTGCCTGCTAATTTAGATATTTAACATAAGAGAAGCGAACAACCTTCCCAGTCGCACAGGCTTATCATAGTAGTCTTAGGCGCATTGAGAAGTACGTGCTTTCTGAATCTTCCCAATTGCTCTTCTGTGCTGGCACCACTCGAGAAAGTCACGTGGCATGAAACTATGATTCAATGTCTCTGATCATTTGTGATGAGAGAGCTCGCAACACCGACGGTAATTACTCTAGAATGTCTATTGTTGTCTGCGCTGGATGCAAGTAACGCGCAATTGTGTCCACTGATCCGCCGATCGCATCAATAAAGCGCAATCTTATATGCGGGCGAGAATGCAAAGAATAGCTTGACAAAAAAACCCCGAGCACCTGAGTTTCAGTTTTTCCGGTCGGTACTATCCACTCCCGGGCCGAGCCTGCCGCAAAGATTTTTGTTCATAGTGAATAAACGAGATTGTCCATATTTTGAGATTTCAAATCGCACTCGCGTTTCATAAACGCGCATTTGAATTCAAGCAGAATAGATTACGGGGTCTCCATGTGCTTCACTCAATACTCGAAATTCTCGTCAGTTTCAATTGCAATCCTAGAATTTCACAATGCTTTGGATAAGCCGTATTGCAGATACACTATATGTCACGATGTGTTACGTAGTGTAAAAATCCCATGCCTGAAAGGCTAAATGCTCCTCCACTATTCGCTCTGACAAGCCTCTTTTTAAGACAGAGCTTCTAGGGCCTCATTTGAGTACAGAGAAACTACAACACGAAAAGAGAGCCTAAAATGTTGCAAAGTTCAAAAGTGCGAGTAACAGCTTGAAATCTTAGTATCAAACGCATTGGATTGGAGAAATGGAAATCTCGCGCGTTGCCATGAAAAAATTGACGTGCATTAAGTCTCGCACAATTGAAGCTTGTGAACATTTTGGGATTACTCTCACTAGGCGCATCATTTTCTTTGTCATAAATGATGTGGGCTAGAATCCATTAAGCCAGGCTCTCTTGGATTCAGGTCTTTTCCCAGTGATTTGGAAAAAAATAATGGAACGAAAGACTCATGTTTTCTATCCTATTATACCCTTCAGTTTGCCTATTTCATGTTTTCCAGTTTTGACCTACTGGCGTACGTTGCGGCATTGAATGTCCTATATGATATTTTTGAGTCCGGACATGATTCTCAAGTCTCTTCTTGAACGCCTTGCCTCAATTGGACATTTTAGGGCTCATGCAAGAATTTGCAAGAATTACGTAATCTATAGACTGGTTGCATTTTCAGACAATATGAGGATCTGTCTGAACTCAGAAAACTTTGCTAGAGCTTCGAGAATGAGACATTGGACAACAAAAGATAGCACAAGAAAGTGGTTTCGGCTACTCTAAGCAGATGAGGGAGATCATGTCTGCCTCAATCTTTCAAATTCGAAGTCTTGAGATAAACTCAAATAAAATGTTGAATAAGAAAGAAAACGGACTAAAGTATAAGTAATGTATCCTTTTCGTCACTCCTACTCACAATGTCGTCAAAATTGACTCCCTTCATATACCGGTCTCGCCTTCGTCCGAATTGCATACTCGCTTATGACAGACATTTGTATCGTGCGCTTCTCGTCGACAAGTGCGACAAATTCAATTCATTAGGAATTGGGAGCTACAAAATCAAGCCAATTAAAAGGGGCTTCAAAGGATTGCCTTCTTTTTGATAGTCCTTGGATGTAAACGATTCCGGTTTTTGGATCGTATTCCCCTTGTTTCCCTAGAAAGATTATTTTCGGGAGCGATAAAATATAATGATTATTAAGATACTCTCATATCATCTGCCGAAATAACTGAGAATCGCTCGAAGGATCCGAATAACACTCATGAAGCCTGTTCGCAGAAACCTTCAACCTCGATTTGACAGAATGGTGATGATGATTGGAACCAATTACCCTCAAGGCCTAGTCTTGCAGAGATTTTTGGACAGAGCTATTTGGTAAGATAAGGTTCAAATAAGCTCTAAAGCTTCTATACTGGAGTCTCGAAAGGTATAAGCACATCACGTTGAGGCTTCAAGTACTATCATCCACCTTCACTAGCGTTGGCGCATGAAATTTAATCTGCTTGGGCCCCCTCACATGGTTGGTCAAACGCGGAATTCAAGTGTTCTCTTGGAGTTGAGAATTGATCACGCAATGTTGAACCACCCCTCGATGGCAATTATCAGAAAAGAGTGGGAAAGGATACGCATTCAATAAAGTTTCCTCAGACACTATACTGTTCACAAATTATACACCATAGTAAAGAGAGAAATGTTTTATAGTAATGAAGAGAACAAAAGTCTATAGTAAGGAGCCCAGTAATTTATAGTAGAGTTTTGGCGCGGATTATACAAATCGCTAACAACACTGCACCAAACCTCATCAATCAACATTGCGTTACACAGTTCAGCGAAAGAAAAGGAGATTAAAAGAGCTCCAAGACAAGAGACCAGGCAACTGATCTGAAATGTTAAACTTGTCAATACTTCCCCTTTTATTCACCCAGTTCATAGTCAAAATTCGCCCTTAAAAATTGATAAAGCTGAACCTGCCCCATTTTACCATTAGCCTCTGCGGATGTACGGGTGTACTTCCTCGCGAAAAAACTCACATCTGAATCGCAGCCTGCTGGAGCCCAAACCCTTCCATATCGTTTCCAATCCATATAAAATGACCCTGGCCGTCGCCAAGCCTGCGTCGATGCTCTACCGGATCCAGCAACTCAGGTCCACAATCGGAATGCCGCCCTTGGTGCGCAAAAACATCGCGGCCTTGGGACTCAGGCGCAGAAACGCCGTCGTGTACCAGCGGGTTTCTGTGGCCACCGCCCACAAGCTCCGTGTGGTGAAAGAACTTGTGAAAATCGACTTGGTCGACCCGCTTCAAGCACAGGTTATGAAGAAACAGGAGAGTACGCCGTACCCCAGCGGGTTTCTGAAGATCGGCTCGCTTTAGTGTATAGAGACTGGGATTAATAAATGTACATAGGATTTTTTGGCAAGTGTAGAGGGGTGTGGATAGAATGGGCTGGGCTGGAATGTGAGTGACGGATTTCCGAGCTTTCGTGATTCTTGGGGCTTCGTAATTTTTGCGCTTATGGGTTATAGTCGAAAGGTGGCTCAAACTTTAGCATGAGTAATAACTAATACGATTCTTGAGAAGGGTGTGTCGTATTATGATGTTTAAGGCGAGCTATGCTTTTCTGGGATGCTAGGTCTGGGTGTGAAGAGCTGCTTACTGATCTATTTTAAATTCAAAATCAAGCTCTGCTCCAACAATTTTTCGGGACTACGAAGTATTCTTATTACCCACGAGGCATCATATATTTTACCTATCATATAGCGTATCTGAAATTCAAAGTTAGCAGCCTCATAAATTTCGAAGTCTTGTAGCCTGATTCATTATCTAACAGCTGCAAGACCAGTAGTCTTTCCTCAAATGATTGTTCAATTGGTATTTCTTCCTGTTCCTCACTTTTATTATTCTTTTTGCTCCGATCGTCATAATCTTTTGCAATCCAGACCCAATAGGTCTTGCAAGATTTTCGAAGCTAAGTAAACATCATTTGAATTGTTTCACACTTGTCTTTCCCAACATGAGATATGCTGTGAAATACATTCATACTGACATTGTTTTGTCCGATAGTCTCAAACACCAGTTCATGTGTGTTTGGTCCAATAGCTTCGAACACCAGTTCGTGAACGTTAAATGGTACTTTATAATCCATAATGTATTGAGTACTGACTTACTGGGTCCACAGATACGCTGGGGATCCAGCTCTACTTATGTCTATACCTTGAAGAGGCTACAGAGTTGGCCGCTAGACGGTACTTG
>JAJLZY010000220.1:0-19976 GCA_030564885.1 Metschnikowia kofuensis (nom. inval.)
CATCCAGACAAAACACTGCTTATCTCTCGAAACAGTTCTTATATCAATCATTTTTCACAACCAGTAAAAAACACTACCATTTTCCTTCTCTTTTTTATAAAAAAGCCTTTCAATCTTTTGTTTATATCAAAGTGTCAATTTCCAGAAAGCATAAGAGGTTGTATAGTGTAGTGGTTATCACTTTCGGTTCTGATCCGAACAACCCCGGTTCGAATCCGGGTATGACCTTTTTTTAGCCTACGGGGGGAAACCATCGAGAGATTGATTTTTAATTAATAAATCCGAAGAGCGGCTCTGCCAAAATTTTTGGGAGGGCTCATAGTGCCAAAGTTATCAAACAAAATTGTGTGGCCCAATGTACCGTTAGTCCGACGTCCGGCCTTTGAAGGCACTATCTGCATGATCGCAGCACCCCGGTCCAAGAGGGTCCATGATTCGCGTATACTGAATTTTACTATCCTATTAAAAAACTTATAACGGCCAAAATAATTAATGACGAAAATTTATCTCAACAGATCGGTGATGCGTCTTCCGTTCACACCCTGGCTAACTCGTGCAGCAATAAGACACAAGAGCAATCTGTTTGCGGAGCATATACCCTCGCCACCAAAACTCCCAAAGGAGCAGCAAGAGGAATTTGAAGCTCTTCAAAAGCTCGCAAACTCCCAAGCAGCTATTGACGAGTACAATCGCCAGATTGAAGAGGAAGGGGTCACAACGAGTGAGATCAAGATAGCCTCTTCGGGTACAGGTTCTCCTGGTACCGACGTAGGTGCCACAGCCCAGTATTTCAAAACGATCCCGGAATTCGAAGGAGAGAGAAATCCCGTTACTGGAGAAATTGGAGGACCTAAGCAGGACCCCTTGAGACATAACGATTGGTCCTTCAACGGAAGAGTCACCGACTTTTGAGCTTTGGGCAGGTCATGACGTCATTAACATCTTTCCCAGTATAATATGGGATACCGAATGCCGTGAAATTCGTGCTGCAATGAAGCTCAAGCCCGTATTGAACCGCTCTTAGATAACACCATGCGACGGAAATTTAGAACTCAAGTGCTTTTTTCATATTGTGGCAAATTGAATCCGGAAATCCCGTGATAATCGGATGGTGGAACTCAGTAGAAAAGCTAGCCTCGAAGAATCTCATGATATTTTTATGAGAAGCCAGATTGCACTTACATATATAGTAAAAAAAAGAAATCATTAAAAGTCGCTCTTGCCATTGTACTTTCTCTACTAACGTCTGTAAACCTTGATTTATGCTTATCAGTGACCAGACCCTAACAGCTCCCCATGGGGCCGCTTATTAGACGCACTATCAATCAGAACTCAAAGGATTGAGCGCCTAAGGATCAAATGAAGCTTGTTCAATCCAGTGTAATTCCGGCATTAGTCTGCCCTCTTAGTAAAGAAGGCTACAATTTTCTGAGGATTTTGGCATCTTCCCTTTTTTTCCAACAAAGATTTCAATTTTCTAGATCCTCGAAACTGGAGCATGATGCATAAAAACAGGAAAATCTAGTTTAGATTCATTGTCAGGAACAAAATGGGCCCTTGAAAAAATTAGGGCTCATATTAGCTTTTTACTACTATCATCTTCTCATGTTAGCCCACTTTGAACTCAGGTGACTATTCCCAACAATTTTCGGATCACTACAGCTAAAAATTAGATTCTCTAACACTTACGATTGACCCCGCGATGACCATCGATGTACGCTATCGCGGATGGCTTAACCGAATTGGAAAAGGGAATGGTCTTCGATTTTCTCAAGCATGGATTTCGATCCCTTAGAATTATTCACGCCAGAACCCAGTACAATCAAGAATGGGTTCAGTGAAACGAATGACCTGTTTGGCAGTCTAGCCTCGAACAACATTTCACATCCTCAAAAAAGATTGTGCGGCGATCAAAAACTTTCAAACAAAAACGGCCATGTTGAGAATGAGGAGATCACAGATGACGACGAAATTCTACCAATTCATATCCATGATTTACCTCTTTTACGATGCAAACCTCCACCGGCAGTATTGATCTCTTTTCTACGGTTGTTCTCCCCTCAAACTAGTTTAAACTTTGCACCTCGTGATGTTACGGGAGAAACACACGCGGAAAGTGCCAATCCCCACATTGTGTTTGCTGAGAAAAATGTGGAAATGGACCAAGATTCTTGGAACTGGCTCAAGAATTTCTGCCCAAGGTTTGACTCGGAAGCCAAGCTCGCATCTATCCCGGGTCTAGCCGAGGCGTTCAAAAAGACATATGCCTCTCAATACAATGCTTGGCTCACACAACTCATATCCAGTGACTTTGCCTGGATCTCAGAGGAGTATGCCGCCGAGATTCAGTCACTTACAGCCCTCAGAATAGCAGAAAACTGCGGGAGAACGGCCCAGCCCGAGATAATGAGGGCTATAGAAATCCCACTGCTCTCAAGAAAACTCTGGTTAAAAGAGCCCTCTCTCACGTCAGACAACTTGGGGCTTAAGACTTGGGGCTCTTCCTTCATACTAGGATGTCGTCTTGCGCTGCAACAGCAGAAGAAATATCTTCTCGATCCGGTCCTTGAACTTGGTGCAGGTACCGGATTAGTGGGCATGGTGGCTTGTTGCTTGGGATATGCATCTGTACTCACCGATCTTGCAGAAATTGTTCCTAATTTGCGGAAAAACACAGAATTAAATAAAATCAAGAACGCAGAAGTGGCAGAGCTTGACTGGAGCAATCCGTCGAAATTTTTTGGCAAGTTCGGAAGGGTCAAATTCTCTACAATTATCTTGTCAGATCCTCTCTATTCCTCGCAACACCCCCCATGGATCGTCAACATGATCAACCTTCTCTTGAGCGACGATAAAAGTGCACGCGTCTTATTACAAATACCAGTGAGAAAAAGCTTTGAAGAGGAAAGGGCGCACTTGTGGCGTTTGATGGACGCCAATGGGTACGTAGTAGAAGAGGAATGCGAGGAGCTGGGATACGATGATTTCGGTGAATCTTCTTTTATATTCAAAAAGTATGTAAGACGAGACCCGAACTAAACCAGGCCATCATTCAATCAAGAGACGAACAATCACAAAAAGTCCTTTAATTTTCTCAACCTGTTTACGGCATCTTCCAACAAGTAGTCATCTTTGCAAACAGCAAATCTGACAGAGTTCTCCAAAGGACTACCTTTTCTGTTCTCTGGCTGAAGAAACTCGGTGGGGGGAATTCCTACCACTCCGATCTCTTTAATCAACCAATATACCAACTTATAGTCATTCGTTCCACGCCCTTCGATATCAGCGGGATACTTGTAATCATTTGGAATCTTCAACTTCTCGAAATTAACGAGCAAGAAGTACCCTCCTTGTGCCACAGTATAGGGCAAGCCTAAATCATCAAAAACCTTTGAAAACAACTCGTACTTCTTGATGTAGTCTTTTCTTGTATCATCAAAGTACCCATTAGTTTCAGCTAGGGTCAATGCCTCTGAGACCGCTTGCTGCAAGGGAGCTGGCGTCGAGAAGCAAATTCTGGTGTGCGCTGAAATCACATACTTGATCAATTCGGAGGGGCCCTGAACCCAGCCAATTCTCCAGCCGGTTGCAGCGAACGATTTTCCTGCAGACCCTACAGTTAAGGTTCTGTCAGCCAATTCAGGCAATGCAGCTAACGCAGCGGGCCTTGGGAAGCTTGGGGTGTAGTACAAGTTTTCGTAGACCTCATCCGAGAGTAAAATAAGATTGTGCTCGATAGCCAATTTTCCAATGCGGACAAGCTCATCCTCATTAAAGATTTTTCCGATTGGATTGTGAGGGGTGTTGATAACAATGATCTTTGTCTTTGGCGTGATGGCGTTCTCCAAAGCCTCCCAATCGATCTCCCAATCATCACCAGACGTATTCTCGCTGGCAAAGTGTTTTGGGGGTTTGATGCTGACAAACTTCACCTTGGCACCCGTCATCTCAATATTTGGAATATATTGATCAAAAAAAGGCTCAAATACTATAGCTTCGTCGCCCGGTGTCAAAAAGCCAAAAAAGACAGAGAACATGCCTTCATTCGCTCCAGTTGTGACAACGACTTGCGAGGTGTCGACGGTGCGATCCAAATCCTTCGAGTATTTTTCAGCCAAACTTTTCAAAAGGTTTGGGTTACCCTTGGCAGAGGCGTATTGATTAAATTGAGGCTTCGTAAGTGAGTGGCCGACCGCGTCAATGGCAAAATCAGGGGGATTGTAAGAATAAAATCCTTGTCCAAGATTGGTGACTGGTGCTCCGAGTTCCTCCTGGGCAGTGGCAGCAGTCTCGTTGATAAGAGTCCACACATCCTTCTTCGAGGGATTTTGCTGAAAGTATGGGTTGTGCAACGACGCTGGGTCTTTGGATACGGATGACATTTTAGCGAAAGAAATGCGTCTAGATGAGCGAGGGAGTACTTTTCTTAAATGGAGCATGCACTTAATCCGAGATTAGTGAGGCCGCTGGGAGATTGGACCTTGACGTTCGTGCAACTAGAAGTTTGGCGAATTAATTGAGTTTGTAATCTTCTTCCGAACCAATGCCTAAGAAAGTATAAGGCGGAGCTTGAGATACAAGAATAAATACAGAATCAACACGCTTTATGACGGGTGGCAGGGTCAGATGGCTATAAAGTATGAGGCTTGCGTGCTATCTTACTCACTGTGGCGGGCGCGATAACCGAAAAGCCGATCGTCTATAGGCCGGAATCGGCTCACTTCCGGGGGCATTTCAGAATTTTCCAAAAGTGGAAAGGCGATAAAGGTGAATAATCACGAGTTGGAAAACCGCTGTTCTGACACACAAAAGTTTTCTCAGACCGACTACCCTCAGTGATATTGGCCGTGTATGTGACCGAGGTCAATCACAGTTGTCCTTTGGCCGTTTTAATATTGTAGAAGAATCTAACGTGATAACGAGCGTAAATGGTGCGAGCGAGCGAGGGCTTGTGAATTGTGCCACAATTACTTATCTCATATGCACGGAGAAACATCAGCGATCAAAGGTAGGAAAGAAAATTCTTGAATAAATATCCAAACAAGGTCAAGTTTAACACGTAGAAACCTGCGTTTGAATTCTTTACAAGTATTTTTTCATACTCTTTGGTGACCGAACGTGCCCTGACGTGGTGATAACTTATGTAAAACCCCCGGCCTTCGAGCATGCTTTTGGGCGGATGAGCAAAAAGTTAAATAAGATCACTTGAAAAAAGCAGCTTTCAGACGGTTCAGAAAATAGCTTCCTGATAACTTGAGTTATACGACAATTAAACTAGAACTGATACCATAGCGGTACTCTTTGGCCACAGGAGGCACGGGTGCGTGGCTGCAATCGCATCACAGAGCTGAGAAGAGCTGTACGTTCAAATTGATATAATTGGATTACAGCAGCCCGACCACACATGTTGACTAGAAGTCTTGTCGGTAGACGCCTGTTAGGATTGGCACACGGCTTTATGCCTATGAGAGCGCTTCTGCTCAAACCCGATTTTTCAAAGCTCAAGTTGCGCGAGCAGCCTGCTGGAAATATTGTGGGGACGGTAAACGATGCATATGAGATACCGCTAGTGAGCCCATATGAAAGCAGTTACCACTGGACGTATGAGAGACTCTTGTCAGTTGGACTTGTGCCATTGACCGCATTCCCATTTGTGATGGGTGTGGACTTCCCGTATGTCGATACCGCGTTCTGCCTAGCGATCTTATTCCATTCTCATTGCGGCATCAAATCTTGTATTATCGACTACATTCCTGAAAGAGTCTACGGGTTCTGGCACAAGGCTGCCTCAAAGTTGTTGACATTGGGATCTTTTGTCTCGATGTACGGAATTTACGTGCTTGAAACCTCCGAAAACGGGCTTTTCGACCTCGTTTCGAAGCTATGGTTTGATTGAAGTGGCTTGATCAGTGGCCTGGCTCCAAAATCAGTGTGATTTAACGGTTACGCCGATCTTTCGATGTCTTCGCCCAACAGTGCTTGAATGTCATTATATGTATATACTTCGTCTGCCTCCGAGGAGACATAGACTTGTTTCAGACCTACCTTTTCGCGAAAGGTCACCAGAAACAAATTCGACCGACTCAATAAATATTAGAAATTTTGGTCTGTTGTGCCGCAGTAGGTCAACAGCGATGAGAACGAAGTATTGTATAACGATCAAAAAATGAAAGATCAGAGAACTGAATGGCCGTGCGTGTGGCTGTAAGAATGACAGACTGAAGACGAAGGCCTCAACCAGCTATATCAGCACTTCCTCTGCGCGCATTTTCTGCTCATCTTGATCAACGGAGGAACTTTCGTAGAAAGCCGTTTGAGAACGATCTGAATTTCTCTCTTCAATTTGATCCGCATGTGAGCGCGCCGGGCTTGGAATAAATGTAACTCTTTGTTTTGATTCGGTCAATTCTTCTGTGCTAACCGCCGCCTGCAAGATATTCTCGGATGATTCGATTAACTCATCATGTGTCTTGCTCAAGACAGCTTCTGAATCTTGATGCGATGTTGCACTGAGTGGAAGTAGAGCTGCCCCAGATTCAGTTTTATGTAGCGTTTGAGATTTTTGAGTTGGGCTATGTTCAGAGACATCATTTTTTGTATGTTGTTCCTCGGGCCCCTCAGCAGACTTGACTCTCTTCGGTAGAGGCAAATCAAGATCTCTTGGATCATTGTCCTGCCCACCATGATGTTTCCCCATTTCTCCCAGGTTTATCTCGCATTTCGACTCTCGAATTTGTTTGCTATCTAGCTCAGAATTCAGGTCGTTTCGAGGAGTACCGTTCTTTTCGCTATCTAGGCGGCCATTTAAGGTTTCTTTGACTTGTACTGCTCTCTCACTATTGATCTCACCGCTTGTCTCACCATTTGCCCTGCCGTTTACCTCGCAACCCGCGTTACCGTTCATCTCATGATCTGCCTTGCCGTGGGCTTGTCCATTTGTAGACAGTTCTTTGCCCCAGTCTAGACGCTCGAAGCGTATATTCGGAGGGAGTTTGTATTTCTCGCGTTCGTCTTCCAGGACCTCAAGAGAACGCCCGCTGGTACTGGAGCTAGTTGATAAAGCGGGAGCCGCGAAGGTTTGTCTTTCTGCGAACATGCTTTCCGAAGACGAAACAGACAAGACACGTGCAAGTGCGACGAGCCACTTTTGCGCCAGCGCTACGGTTGAAAGCGAGTATCCGCTTTCATTGTACGAGACGAAAAGCTCTGCTAGACGGTGGACCGTGAAAGGCGCGGAATCAGCAAAAGAGTTTGCCAAAGTGCGAGAGATCGCGCTCAAAGTTCGGTTTATATTATCTGTAATGTGAGCAGCCGGCGCGTTGGCATTTGTTGTGACAGACTGACGGACCAGCTGGCCCAAGGCTTCTAGAAAGTTGTTGATGAGGGGCAAGATTTGCTCTCTCCAGAGCGCGTCGTTGTCAAGACTTTTCTTAGCCAAAACAGAACGCAACATCTGACGGAGCCGCTCATCTATGGGTGGAGCCGCTAGTCTTGCCATACTTAAGTTATATGACGATATGTGAAGTAGCGATGGACTTTTGGGGTTGGGGGTTGGTACAAGTTGGTATAGAAAAAGCTCAGTAGGCTGAATATAGATGATGCAAACTGAGGCCCAGAAGATGGAGCAAGAGCCCGCAGCCTGCGGGGCGATTGCATAGGGCCGCTGGGGCCGCGGATTCGCGACTAGGGTGAGACACGGGTGCGCGATAAGCACGGGGCCGCCCCGAGAAACGGAAGTACTGAGCACACTCAACGGAGATTTATTAAAAACCAGGCAGCTCACAGCACCCTTCCAACACACGTTTTGACTATGGTCGAAATTCGTATTGATAGATTTGATGACTTGCGGATATCAAAATCGAGAAATTTAAGAGAGTACAAGTGTTATCTTTTATTTTGTCGGGTCTACAAAGCCTTGAGGGCCTCGAGTGCTTCTCCCCTGCGTGCTTCTCGAAGTCTAGTCTGGTGCAAACTCTAGGGTGAGCGCGAGGTCAGACCTAGAGCCGACTAGTTGCAATCACCGTCTTTCTGTTTCGAGACATAAAATCGCCACATCGGGAAACGAAAGTGGAGATTTAAATTGAACACCCGTGATTTAAAGTTCTGAATGGGCCGTATTTATGCCATATCCCAGAAGCCACTTCCAAAGCTAAGATCATTGTGCATCAAACTGTGTGAACACAATGGAGATGGTAGCTAGCTCAGATCGCTCATCCAATCTCGTTCCAACACCCGTGCACCACACTCAAGACCAATCCTTCGGAAGCGCACACAACTACTACAGGTGAGCAGCGAGAAAAAAAAGACTTGAGGGTTTAGTCTCGAATCTCGAATCACCAAAAGCACACCTAAAATACCTGATGTCGATGCTCAAGCTCTTGCCAAAAGGCGCGAGCGTTGCTCGCTTCATGCCTCGGGCCACTCTAGCTCCCTTCTCAAGGCTCCAATCGTCGCTGGCTCAAATCAAGACAGAATCTGCGAAAGACATTCAGATTGAGGAACCCAAAATTGCATTGACAGCCAAAATTTACCCGCTAGAGAAAAACACTATCAACGAGCAAGATGTCGATGAATGGCTCAAGGCTGTTCAGACCTTGAGAAGTGGAAAGGCTGTCCCAGAGACAGAGGCCGAAGTGTACCTCAACCAGCTTCTGCAGCCGGAGGAGTTCTTAAAAGATGAGTTTGTCCCAACTGAAGAGCAGTTGGCTGAGGTTGAGCGTTACAGCGACAAGTCCGTACCGCTTCCCAACGACCCAGTCATCGAAAATTTCACCAACTTGATCATGAGAGATGGAAAGAAAGAACGCGCGCAGATAAAGCTCTCAAAGGCTCTTTATATGGTATACTTAAAAACCAGAAGAGATCCGATCGAGGTTTTGTACGAGACCTTGGACAAATTGGGCCCATTATTTCAGCTCAAGGTCAAAAAAACAGGAACGGCCAAAAACAGAACCGTGCCATTTCCCTTAAATCGTAGACAAAGAAACCGTTACGCCATCTTATGGATCTTGGAGGGTGCACAGAAGAAAAAATCACTGGACTTTTCGGTGCGCTTAGCAGAAGAAATCATTGGTGCTTATGAGGGCAAGTCTCTGGGATATGACAAGAAAGCACAGTTGCATAAAAACGCCATCACGAACAGAGCGTATATCGAATTGTAATAGACAGTGGCGAAAATGTCTTACAACAATATCATGGGCTTGTATATAGGTGTCACAGGATAATCCTTGGTTTGAAATTGAATGATATAAATCTGTACGAATTCCTTGCCAGAACCATCGCTGGCCGGCAGATGGGGCACGTATGACATTAAGTACTTAATACCTGCCTAACGCCAATTCAATCTTTCAAGAATTTTTCTCTCTAAGCAATTGTTGTCAATAAATTTTTACATTACTTTACAAGAAATCTACCTCCACTTTTCAATATTCGTATCTTGTCAAGATTGATAACGCTCACCATCCCTGCCGCAAGATCCGCACACATCGTTTTGCAACCGAGCAGTCGTCGCCACAAAAACATAGGGCTCTGAGAGATTCCTTCACAACAAGATAGTATATCGAAAACGGAAACAGTCAAGGCAATTATCCCCTCAATCGTGCATATCGAATAAAAATATTGTCTTCGAAATAACAAGGCAATTGTAAGACAATATAATATCGAGAGTGGTTTTCTCTTCATAAATAAAGTCACACGATAACCTCGAAAACCCGAAGGTTAGACTACTCAAGATTTCAATAATGAGCCATTCACCTTTCATATATCCGGAGCGTGGAGATAGCTTCTTTGGAAACATTGTACGAGCCGTAGCATCAATCAATCTCGAGTCCATAGAGGCAGCATACCACAACGTGCGGTACAAAGTGGATTATCATATGATTCACGCCCGTTTGAAATACTACAGTAACTCAAAGAATCCGCGAGTTATTCACACAAAGCTCAATAATCAAAGATTACTTACGTTACGGACAAACCCTCATGATCCCTACTTGGTTAAGCCAGGGGAGTTTCTCACTTTGGGAAGTGCGGGAAGGGAGTACAATTCGGAAACGCTAGATGGATTCTTGCACTACTATTATCATCCTGGAAGCTTAGACATTGAGTCTTGTCCCCCTGCTATTTGCGAAAACGAAGAGTTCTCTGAATTTGGAGTCGACGAGATGCCCCTTGCAACGGAAAACAAGAGAGATGAAAAAGCCCTGTTGGTTGGGAAGGACTTTATTAAAGCTAGGCGTGGCGAGCATCTATTGCAATTGGGCAATGTGAACGGGTCATCACCTGTTTTAAACGAAGGGGGCATTTGCGATTCGAAACCAGAGGAGCAGAACAAGAATTCACAAAAGATGAGGATGAAACGAACCCTACACAAAAGGTCTCTGAAGCTTGCTGGCAAAGAGGAGCAAGGTGGCACGCAATTGGATCTGCCTCTAGACAGCTTGCTTCCCAGGTATCTTCAAAGCTCGTATAGCTCACCAGTATCATTTGCAGCCGAAGTGCCACGGAACCAAGGGATTAGGAGATACGAATTTATGAAGAGCGCAACCAGTGGAAACAACACAGCCTCGATCCTTGGACAAGAATCATGCTACGGAAATTACGCACATTACTCCAACTTGTTGCAGGTCATTTCGCCAGTCGAGAGTGTGAGTATGTTTCGCCAAAACTCCCCCAGATTCATGAGGTCGCCGAATTTTCTGTCCGATAAACACACCGAAGACAAAAAAGTTTGGCAAGTCGTCCTCAGCGATATCTCGCTTTCAGCAGCTAGACTTTCGACAGGAAGTGAGGGCACATCGCGCGAAGATTACGAGAGCTTAAAAGGCGATCTCACCCATGCCAAAATAAAGGAGCACCAAGATTTTTTCGCAGAGAATTTGAAGCAGGGTAAAGCTAAATTTCATGGCAGTTCTGCTGAAGAAGGAAGTGAAACGGCGAAGTCTTGATTTGGGCCGGGAGCTGCTTTCTAATGTTGTCTCAGTGACTCATTTTTGCGGTTAGATGAGACTGGAATCAGACTTATGGATCGACATTTTTCATGACTGTGCCAAGACACTTGTTTTATGTCCTTGTTTTAATAAGCGAATAGATTCTCAACTGTTTAATCAGTAGATCAGACGGCATTCACTTATTGTAAAATAGTATTCATCACTCTGCATACTTTTACCTGACATATTCTGAGGGGTTCAGTATCAAATTCCCATTGGGAGGATTGCGTAACTTACTTCATCAAATCTTTTCGTGATAAGAGGTAAACCATTTATTGTGTCATCGATGATATTTGTTTTCAGCGGATATTAGGTTTTCAAGACTGCTGTGAGATAATAGGTCTTTCGTCTCCTATACATGCAGAGTTTGGTCAAGGATCCCCTCCATTACCTGATGAATCTGATGAATGTGTCTTGCAGAACTAAAGAATTGCAGAGAGTCAACTAACTTTACGAATAACCTTATAATCAAAAAGATTTTTCGTGAGGTCTTTACGGTTTTTATACCACGGGCGGTATCCCCAAGAAAGAAAAAAAAAAACTCTAGATTGTTGATGGGCATCGGCTGAGGCACGCAGTCCATTTCGCAACTTGCACCCAAAAAAAAGTGCGGTCCATTCCTGGTTCCCGTTCTCGCCAAGAAGAGTAAAGCCCTTTCTAACAACAAATTCTGGCGAACAAACTCTATCCATGAAGCAGCCAATTCAAATAAAACAGACCCAAAACCAATTTTTCAGAGATATTCTGCACAATCAGGATGCTGTATGGTTTCGAGAGCCAACATGAAGCAACGACAACCAGTAAAGGAGAGAAGGTACCTTTGATCGAACATGGTGCGAGTGAACGAACACGAAACAAAAAAATTCCTACAGAATGAATACAAAAATGAACCCACTCAATTCCTGTAACAATATAAAGCAACACCAGCCCCAGGAGATTGAGTTTGTGGCTACCCGTCGGAAACGTAGTTCTCGTAAGTTCCAGATCGCGAAGCTCGTAGCCAACATCGACCCTTAGGTCGATCATCATACGTCTGTAGTCAGTAGTGAAAAGCTCACAGCCATGTCGCAGACCTGCAGACAAGTAGACAGGTCTATTCCAGGCGCGTTCATTGGCTAGCAGCCAAAAGTTTTCCTCCGGCCGCGATATTCCTCTGCTCACGTGCACTCCCACCAGCCTAGAGGGCACATTTCTCACCATACGGAACCAACCTTTTCAAATTGAAGATCTGTGAAATCTGTGAACACCCCATAAATACACACATCACACGCCAACGATGATCCGTGGATTCCGTATGGGCGCCTCTGCCGCGCGCCGCTTTGTCAGCACCTCCAACTCCGCCACGAAGTACACGACGTTGTCCAACGGCGTGACCGTGGCCACTGAACACAATCCCCACGCCCCTTCGGCGGCTATTGGTGTCTTCTTCGGCGCTGGATCGCGTGCCGAGACTCCTTACAACAACGGTGTGGCCGCGTTGACCGCGTCCGTCTTGGGCGCCGGGCTCGACAATGGCGTCTTGCTCTCTGCGCAAAGCGACAAAGAGACCAACGCCATTGTGGCTCAAAGCACCAACGCCGACGTGGCCACTGCCGCCAAGACCCTTGCCCAAGTGATCTCTAAAAGCAGCGAGATCGTCAACAGTGCCGATTTCGAGGCCGCCAAGCGTGCGCAAATCGCACGTGCTAACGCTTTAGAGAGCACGCCTTCGCAGATGCTTTTGGAGCACTTGAATGCCTCTGCGTTCCAAGGCTACTCGCTCGGCTTGCCCACCTTGGGAACTGCCGAGTCTGTTGCCGACTTGGAGAAGTCCGACTCTCTCCGCTTGTTGGAGAAGCACTTGGTTGGCTCTAACACCGTGGTTACTGCCGCCGGTAACTTCGAGCACGAGGCTTTGGTCGAGGCTTTGGAGTCTTCGTTGAACATTCCAGCCGGTCTCAAGCCAGCTGTTGCTCCTGCATCCTTCTTGGGCTCCGAGGTCAGAATGAGAGACGACACCAACCCAAAGGCGTACGTCTCCATTGCCGCCCAAGGTGAAGGTGTCAACTCGCCCGCTTACCACGTTGCCA
The DNA here is from genome assembly GCA_030564885.1 of Metschnikowia kofuensis (nom. inval.). Classification (NCBI taxonomy): domain Eukaryota; kingdom Fungi; phylum Ascomycota; class Pichiomycetes; order Serinales; family Metschnikowiaceae; genus Metschnikowia; species Metschnikowia kofuensis (nom. inval.). Next base: position 13,055 of record JAJLZY010000220.1, read on the forward strand.
AGGTTGCTGCTGCTATCTTCGGCAACTTCGACCACCATTCTGCCATTGCCAAGTTCACATCGCCTAAATTGGCCTCCATCGTGCAGGAGTACCACATTGTAGACAAGTACACCCACTTCTCCCAGTCTTACTCCGACACCGGATTGTGGGGTTTCAACGCCGAGATCTCCAATCTCGCGCAGATTGACGACTTTGTTCACTTCACATTGAAGGAGTGGAACAGATTGTCTGTGTCAATCACCGATGCCGAGGTCGCCAGAGGCAAGGCCGCCGCCAAGACCGCCTTGTTGGCTTCTTTGGACTCTCCACTTGCCATTGCCACTGAGGTCGCCAACAAGGTCTTGTTGCAAGGTTACAAGGCCTCAATTACCCAAGACTTGGAAGCAATTGACGCCATCACCACCAAGGACGTCAGAGCTTGGGCATCTGCTGCCTTGTGGGACAAGGACATTGTCATCGCAGGTACTGGCTCCATCGAGGGTTTGTTGGACTACAACAGATCCAGAAACGACATGGCTATGTTGAGATTCTAAGCCCCTTTCGGTCTTCACGCTGCTCGGTAGAAAAACTATGTGCAAAACGTTTGCCGGTCTTTTATTATATAATTGCATCAGATATTCCTCGCGAAGTCAATACTTCTAAAATACACTATAAACAACTTCTCGCTTTTTTGTGGCTCACATGAGCCCACTTTGCTTCAAGTTTTGTTGTATCATCATGTCCGTGACGGCATTGAGCACAAACCTCATGGCATCAGTGTCCGTTGCGCATGTACGATGTACATATATGGGTTTTCGCGTGCGATTCAACTTCAAAAGAGTTTCTTCAAAATAATCAAGCACTTGCCCAACATCTAGCGGGTCCCGGGAGTAGTCTGGAAAGTGTGTCTGAAACGGTGAGAGTGGGAGTTTCCGCTCAAGCAAGTCGACTTTGTTCAAGAATAAAATGAAGGGCGTGTTGACAAACCACGGGGCGTTACATAAGGACTCAAATAACGCAAAAGATTCGTCAATACGGTTCACCCGGCCGTCTTCATAAAGAGTTTGGTCGTACTCCAGAACAGCAAGTACAAAAATGATAGCGTTGATGTCCTGGAAAAAGTGAATCCACTTCTTCCTCTCTGACCGCTGTCCGCCAGCATCAAGAACCTTCAACACGGCATTTTTGACATTAAAGGTATTCTCGGTGATTCCTGTAGTCTTAATGCGGCCCATAATGATGTCTCTATCGGTACAGCAGTAATCAGGATTTTGAAATTTAAAGGCGTTGTCAAAATAGTACAGCGCTGAAGACTCGAGTTGAAACTTGTGAGCCTGGTCAAAGCATGCCCTGACTCCTTTATCATGACTCCATAGTTCGGTGATGGCTCGAGCAATCTCTTGCCGGCTGTACCGCAGATTGTGTTTTATATCATCTATCGAGTCGTCCTCCGATAAAAGCGAGCTCGTGGGAAGGTCAGAATCATCATCCCGGGAGGATCTCCGGACTTTATTTACGTATCCGATGGCGTAATCATTCACGAAAGAATCCTCCGCCTCTCCATAGTCTCTGAGGCCTCTAGTGCTGATTATCAATCTCTTGTAAGGTATGAGTGGGGAGTTGGGGCGATCGCAATCCAATGGGATCTTGAATTTTCTCGCGTTGAGCAAAAGCATTTTCATTGACTCGATCATGTCGACCCAAATCACATCTGAGTATTTCTTCCGCTCAAAGTCTGTGAATTCATGGTTATGTAAGAGCCTCATTTGCTTAAGCACAGTTGACTTTCCAGACTCACCGGCTCCCAAGAGAAACAACCGGATCTGGTTTGAATCAGACTTCTTCTTTTGGTTCAAAGAACGGTCTATAGCATCGGAGACAAGCCGCTGTTGATCAATAAGATCTTCCAGCCCACTGGCTGTGCTTGCTGCACAACCCATTATGCGTGTGATTTGGTAATGGAAAGACTACTCAGTGCCTTATCAAAAGCCTCTCTCAAAATTTTGTAGTCTATCACGGCAAAACAGAAGATATTACGTAATTGATGGCAGGGGTTTCTCTTTCAGAATCTTTGAGGTACAGCAGGTATTCAGGGGCGTTTCTGGTGTCTTTGGGCTGAAACTTCAATTTTTTTAGTCGCAGGAGAGTGTGTCTACATCCCCCTTGGATTTATAATAGTGGCCAACTCGCCGCATTTGTTTGCAGCATCAGCGCAACATGAGCATGCGGGGCGTGTATGTAAGATTATATACAGGCTAGAATACAATACGACAATTTTTACCAAACTCAGAGCATTAGAGAAATCATTTTATGGCTGACTCAAAACTGATGTCATTAGGGGTGAAGATCAAGACCTTTTTTCTAACGCGCAAGTTTGAAAATTGGGATAATTGCCCTTACCTTTCGAGGGCTGAGTGTTCTGAGCAGTGGCCAAATTGGGTAAAAACCACTCGCTCGGTACATGAGGCGTGCGATCCATGCAGGTCTGGAAGATACACATCAAAACTTGAAACAACTCAAAGCAGATTTTGTTAAATGCATACCCAGCCCGCTCATAGGTTTATTATCACACTTTCCCAGTCGATGAGTTCAAAGTTAATATTTCGTTTTCGACATCCATCGTAAAATTCCTCACACATCGTCTTCGTGACACAAGAGACGCTTTCGATTGCACATTCCTATTGCGAAGATGATTTTACTCCTCGCACATATCATTATCGTGAAATTCCGAGGAGGTTTCGAGATCCTGTTCTGTGGTTGATTTTGAAACAGGAGTCAAAGTTGATTCATGACACGATCTCAGAGATTTTTGTGTGAACTCAAGCGGAGCTGAACTACCGCGGCCGAATTTTGCAACTTCAGTGGGTTCATCAAGCAACGAGATTTCGTTTCTTTGGATTAATATAGTGTTTAGAGGAGTCGATATTGAACTTCAAGATAATTTCAAAGATGACCCAAGCTTCAGTGAAGCGCTGATTGCCCATGCAACTCGAAAGTCTTATGTCTTTTTTCGACAGGACAAGCGCAATGGCTACAGAATGTAATTCTGGCTCATCTTATGGTCTCATGTCAATAGGTAGATCCCGAGACACAGAATCTCGATCTAATGAACGGAGTCTTGCAAATGTTTTGAATCTAAACGAAAAAGATAGTAATGAGATAAAGGATGATAGCCATCAGACCCAACACTACGCACAGCTTGAAAAACGTGATTAGATTCCATCTCTTCAATACGAGGAGTACCTCGGCTCTCCATGTGCGCAATTGTTTTTGTAGCTTTTCTGCTGAGCTCACGGATGTCTTTGTGTAGTTTGAGAGAGGAGCGAGCGAGGCGACAGACGATTCCTCGCCCTCGTAGAACTTTGACATTCGCTTCAGCATGGGCGCCTGGCCCCGCTCCAAAAATATAGCGGTCACCTGCTCGGACGGCAACACTGTATAGACATATCTGCGCAGCTTGACACTGTAAAATAGAAGAAGAAGTCCAGACGCAACAGCTAGTAGAACATAGACGAAAACATTAATGTAGGGACGAGGCAAATAGCACACGTTGGTGTGATAATTAAAGGCGCCATCAGCGTTTGTGAAAGAAAGCAATTGCACTGCAGGCCTGTTGATTCCCATCGCCATGCTTATAGACTTGACCGTGATCTCCCGCGCGGACTCGGGATGCTGGACGTCACAGTAATCGTGGTCATCACCGGAAAAAATCAAATCTGGCTGCAATTTCAGCAAAAGCTCCTGCAGCGTCTCGGGCGTTAGCGCCAGCTGATATTGATAGCCTGCGTTCTGCCAAAATTCCCGGTTTTCTCTGAGCGGGCCACATGTCAATTTGGTCGTATCTCTATAGAATGGTACATGCGAAAGCAACACTCTTGGCAGATTCTTCAGCGGAAGTTGGCGTACAAACTCACGTGCTTCTTCGTTGATTAGATCGACATCCGAGGAATAGGAAACCGAGTCTAGTAGCACGAAATCAACGCCATTTATGTTGTGTAAAGCGTTCGGAGCGCCGAAATGCGAGGCAAAGCGCTCGCGCAGCGGGATCTTCACACCGTCTCCGAAGCCGATATCGTGATTTCCGGCCACATTTGTCAACCAGCGATCACCTCGCTGATACGCTGGCCAGCGGTTGAAAATGCGCTCGAAGCGGCGGAACTCGGCTTCGTAATACGCGTCTTGACTCAGCCGCCCGTTATCGAGATAATCGCCCAAAAACATGATGTAGTCGGGCTGGAGATGTGTCACAAGCGCCTTGTAGTTTTGCTTGAGATATATATCCACCGTGTGTTTAGAAAGACTCAACAAGAGCTCGTTGCGTCCTGGGTATGTATGATTGTCTATGAGCTGCGGATCGGCGACAAGAAGCACGTTAGTTTGATGCAGAGAGCCCATGGACTGCCATAGGCAGCGTTGGGCAACATGTGAAGGCACCACGTGCTCGTGGTAAACAAATACGGCTAGCCATAAGGATGTCAATAGCAACATCAACCCGGCCATATTCCTGAACCGGGGTAGGAGGGGCATGGTCAAAATGATAGGACAAAGGCACTGGAAATTGGAATTTGATTGTCAGATGAATCGAAAAATAAGGACTAACAGCTTAGTATTCGAGACCGAAATCTAATAAATAGGTTATGGTGGTGGGCTATGTGGAGTGGCAGATGTTGCAAAGAGGCGTATGAGGTTGCCGAGTGACTGGTGCTGAGATGTATTGATTTGTGCCTGCGGCCTACATCGAGCGAGGCCAATAAAGTGATAAGCGCCTTTGGGCTCTTGCTGCTTGCTATTTTCGAAAGTTGCAATTTTGCTGTGTTCACGTAAGCTATCTGACACTCTACTTAATCAAACATCTGAAGGAACAAAATGAATTTAAAGAACAGAATGAGCGATTTTCGGTGGAAATCTGGCCTTGAAAGTTCTCGCTCTATTAATCAAATCTATGCCAAGGCCAGAGCCCTATATAAGACGCGCGTTCCTCATCAAACCTATTATATCTCTAAGTTTGTGGATCGCATGTTCATCAGAACTATCCAATCTTTGGCCGCCTTCAGCTACATTAAACCTTAATAAATGTTTAGTGAGTCACGTTATGCAAATGCCCATTTGATATGTTTGGACTCTTTCCATACTTGAGACGGCGGCTTGGGACAACACAAGCCACATGATTACTGCGCGCGCTGAATATTGGACCACATCACCTCGATATCCGTTAACACGCTCCAGGTCAGCTCTCAAGTTTGGATGTCTCGGATATCCTGAAAAGTGTCGAGCATGTCATATTTGTGAAGATTGCATTGTATCAAATATTTCCTCGAAGCCTTCTCCAAAAACAAAGCTCCCGTGAAATCGGCTTAAATGTTGATGCCAAATCCTGATAATCTTCATTCGTATTCTCGTTTAGCGTGCGTGCATTTAATGGTCTCACCTGCTGAGTACATCAAAGTCTTCTGACCAAATCCCTTCATACCCCATTAACCACTTACAAATTCCTATGCGATAATTCATAAAAAATGGAGGAAGGACCAATCACTTGGATTTTACTTTCCATACTAATAGTGCTATTTACGTATAAACAATTCCTTGTCTTCACTCGTGATGTTCCTGAAGAATACCTCAATGAACAAAGCATTATAGACTCCACCAGAAACCCAAATGAGCTGGCAATTCATAAATCAACAAAGCTAGATTACTCTCAAGGCTTGCGCGTGGGGCTCGGGATTCGTTACGATCATTACAAACTACGCAATGGCAATTTGTATGACGTTTGGGAGCTTGCTGTGGCTCACGCCAAGATAGATCCATCCAAGTCAGTGTACTTCGGCCAAACGCCCGTGAAGCTTTCGCTTTTGAATGGTCAAGCTGCCCAGATAAGGAAAAAATTGTTCAAGCTCGCAGATGGAGGGAAAAAGATCGAAGTTCGTGTTCTGTCGCAACTTGTTTTCACTGATCCCGAGACATTTGCCGTTATGTTGGCATGCTTCACATCTCAGATCAGAGTTCACATACACGACGGACATTGTGAGAAGGACGGAGGTGACTCCGTTTTAGATCTAGTTAAACTCAACGGCGCTCTCATCGTGTATCAAGGCTCACAATCGCTCTTTGATGTATCTGAGGATTTAAGAGGTGTCTCTGACAGCTTACACTTCGCAAATGAATACACATATGAGAAAGACCGGGGAATTGCCCTATGTGTTTCATATAAAGCCAACCATATGGCACAGACTCGCGTTGAATTTGCTCAATCCAATTTGGTCTCCGCAGTTGCCAGCTGCATCAAACATCTCCCGCCTCGACATCGTCTTACACCTGCGGATAAGTTGGCAGTCATTTATGATACGTCCTCCATCGAAAGTCTTGTCAACGGGCTCGTGAAAACACTCGTGGCTCTTGTCGCCGGCGCAGAACTTCATCTCGACAGCGATCTTCAGGCTTGTGCCAGCCATAAGCCGTCCATTATCCTGGCCACTACGGAGGTTGTAGACACCATGAATCTGCGACCTGCTGGCTTAGACATTGTTTTGAAATATCACAGGCTTATTTCGTTATCCTGCAATAGATTCAGTGGGCTCATTGCAAGAAAGCCATATCCGCAACTAAGATTAGTGATAGCTCATCGCCAGATTGACTCGAAGACACGCTCTCCCGATTGGAGGCAATTGAGCGCAACTCTAGCGTCACATATAGTAGAAGAGAATGGCCACTTCAATGCCGCTGGCCCCATTTTGGTGACGGATTTCTACGACTACCGTCTGTTTTCTAAGGCGGCAGCAGCCACAGCCAGAACGCATGGAGCGGTCGCACAGTCCAACGAAATAAAACTTGTGGAGTTTGATGGTCAGGCTGGTGGAAAAATTGCCGCTCGGGGGTATAATTTTGGCAAGGCGAAGACAATAATGAAAAACGTCGGTGAAGACTTCATCAAGCCAGATGCTGACGG